>JARQOC010000011.1:131985997-132045997 GCA_033576535.1 Allobates femoralis
ACACACACACACACTTCGCTATACTTACCACCGGCCCTGCATCAGCCGCCTAGATCCTGAGTCGACATGTCGCCACCCCCAAACTACTGGATCCAATATACCGTCCAAGAAGTCTCCCCAAACTTCCCGAACGCCATATTCGGGCGGGGCGGCGACATGTCAACTCAGGATCCAGCCGGCGGGGAAGATGCAGGGTCGGTGCTAACTATAGCGGAGTCTGTGTGTCTGTGTGTGTATGTATGTATGTGTGTGCTGACCACTCTGCCCACGGCGCTGCACTGACCACTCTGCCCACGGCGCTGCCCTGCCCACTCTGCCCACGCCACTGTGCTGACCAATCTCACCGCACTCACTGCTAACCACTCAGCCACGGCACTCACTGCTAACCACTGACCCACCGCACTCACTGCTAACCACTGAGCCACCGCACTCACTGCTAACCACTGAGCCACCGCACTCACTGCTAACCACTGAGCCACCGCACTCACTGCTAACCACTGAGCCACCGCACTCACTGCTAACCACTGAGCCACCGCACTCACTGCTAACCACTGAGCCACCGCACTCACTGCTAACCACTGAGCCACCGCACTCACTGCTAACCACTGAGCCACCGCACTCACTGCTAACCACTGAGCCACCGCACTCACTGCTAACCACTGAGCCACCGCACTCACTGCTAACCACTGAGCCACCGCACTCACTGCTAACCACTGAGCCACCGCACTCACTGCTAACCACTGAGCCACCGCACTCACTGCTAACCACTGAGCCACCGCACTCACTGCTAACCACTGAGCCACCGCACTCACTGCTAACCACTGAGCCACCGCACTCACTGCTAACCACTGAGCCACCGCACTCACTGCTAACCACTGAGCCACCGCACTCACTGCTAACCACTGAGCCACCGCACTCACTGCTAACCACTGAGCCACCGCACTCACTGCTAACCACTGAGCCACCGTATACTTGCTACCCACTGAGCCACCTGTATACACACAATTCATTTCACCGCACTCCCTATACTATTATAAGTATAACTATATATGGATTCTAGACTACCCGATTTCTTTAGATATCGGGCCGCCATCTAGTATATATATATATATATATATTATACACATGCACACACATATATATATATATACATTAATATATTATATATATATATATATATATATATATATATATATATATATATATATAAATATACACATGCACACACACACACATATATATATACATGCACACACACATATATATGATCTAACTATATATATGTGCATATATATATATATATATATATATATATATATATATATATTATATATATATATATATATATAGATGCACATATGAAATGTGCCTAATCAAAGTGAATGTATATATGTGTGTGTAATCCATATGTACATGTGGATTACACACACATATATATGTGCTGGTTTGGGAGGGAGGGGGCCGCCGATACTCGCCTTCCGAAGATGCTCCCGATCGTTGCCTAGCGACGCCGGGACTCGGCTTCAGCTTCACCCGGCGCACTACGCATGCGCGGACCGGAAATGACGCGGTCTCCTGCCACGCGTCATGAAGAGCGGGGCGGGAAGATTCCAGTGGGCTCCCCCGCTCTTCAAATCGATAATGCCGCCAATTAGGGCGTTAGGAAGGGAGCGAGGCGGGGGGAGCGCGGCTCTGGGGACACCGCCCTGCAGACAAGAACGCCCCACAGACACAAATCATGTAAGTTTATAAAGTGTTTTATTCACCTTATATAAAGCCATATTAGGTCAGGCAGGGATGGTTAGGGAGCTAGTTAGGGTCTGTAGGGGCAGGTAGTGATAGTTTAGGGGCCATAGATTAGGTGACAGGTTCCCTTTAACCAGGTCCCTGGTGCAACTTGGGACTTCCACCTTAGAAAGTTATGAGGCCTCCTCTGTGTCTGTGCTTCGTGGTGTGGTGTGAGTCCTGCCTGAGCTGAACCCACCGCTTCTTCTCCTTCTCTGGGCTTTGTCCTAAACTGGCAATGAGGTCCTTCTGCGGGGTCCTTGTTTCTCCTATGGCCCCTGGTCCTATACTTGGTCAGTTTAGCGTCTCTTACTGGCTCTCCTCAGGGCTGAACTCCTCCTGAGTCTTCCGGACTTTTGCTGTAGCTCTGGATGCTGACAGCGTCGGACAACAGGTGTCTGGGTGTACTAAAGGGCTGTAGTAACAGGTTCCCTTTTTAGTTCCCTGCTTTCTCCACTTGCCTCCGACCCTTTCCCTAGGGGTGCGCACAGCGGTTAGTGGTCCCTGATCCTGGGCCTGGATCTCTCCCAGCGACCAGTTCCTCCGTCTTTCTCTTCTCTCTCCTTACTGGAACTAACTTCAGACTCACTCTGGGACTGACTAACTCCTCCCCTCAGGCCTGGATGTTCTTAAAGGGGAACTGACTTAAGGCAGCCAGTAGAGCTACCCCTTCAGGTCTGGGGTGGAAGGTGTGGTGTGCTGTGCTAACCAAGGTGTAATTCCCTCCTCGCACCAGTGGATCCTGTGGCAATCCCGCGCAGGGGTGCCACACCTGCGTGTGGCTGCGTTTGGCTGTGTTTGCATTAGGATGCTCATAATTTGTGCGCCCTCCGAACGCATTATGTTGCATTTTTTGTGCGTTTGCGGGTGCTTGTTTTATCTGTAAGTGTCCGCAAGCGCACAAACCATGCATTGAAGTCAATGGATCCGCAGTGTCCTCCACATGACAGCGCAGGAGAACACTGAGGATCTCATTGAAATCTCTCCCGGCGGCCACAAGGACATCAGCTAGAGACTCCACTGATCTCCGCCAGTGTCGGTGCGGGAGATTTGAAGCAGCGATCAGCTGTTCCATATCCCCTGCACCGATATCACTCTATTCGGTGTCAGTGCAGGAGATTTAAACAGCTGGCAGATCAGCTGTATCTTCAAATCTCCCGCACTGACACCGGCGGGAGATCAGCTGTGGCCGGGAGGAGGAGATCTCTGCCGTTGATCTCCTCCTCCCGGCTGCCCCCCGAGACAGCTGATTGGCTGGTCGGGGTGCATACTAATGTGAACGCATGCAGAGATTCTCTGCTGCGTTCACATTAATATGACTGCATTTGCGTTTGCATGCCATACGCATACAGACACAAAGTGTGAAGCCACCTTTAGGTGCTCTGTAATGTAAGCACGGTCCTTCACCCTTCCTGTGAACCAAAAGGCAGACAAGCAGTCTGAGAGTGTAGCTAGCCAGGGCACCTAGAAGTTCAGGAGGTAACCGAAGCCCGGTGGATATGGACTCATGACAGGTACTGATACGGAGAAAGTCCAAGGACCTGGTGGGTGATCTGTGTGCCACCTCCTGGATGGCAAGACTGGCAGAAGCAAGTGAGAACACTGCTAAACTGCAAGGGCAGGTAAATCCTGAGTGGGATTTTAAGTGCTGACTGAGGTCAATTTATAATTGTGTCCGGACATATTTGTTGAAGTTAATGGACTATAAGTTATATACACTTCCTTGTATGAATTGTGGTCTCTTATTGGCTGTACAGCCAGAGTAGCGGTTTATGACTACTAATAAACCATACGGACTATCTTTTATAAGAAACTAGGCAAAGTGCTTGAATTAGACAATAAGCGAGTGTCCCCCAACACACTCATGTGAAAACACAACAAGAAGGGGCGCAAATTTGTGAGGCACCCGGTGGTAGATTGGTATATAAAAGGGGGTTGAGGGGCCACTCGCCTAACTGGGTTGTAGACCTCTGCACGACCCTAGTAACAGGCACCTGGTCGCTTGATCTTTGCACGGACCGGAGCGTCTTCTCTCCAGCTGCGGTGGTTTCTCCTGCATCACTTCCAGGTCTGGTCGCATGATCGGGGATTCGAGTGACGTCACCGCAGGTCCTGTTGCGGTTACCAGGGCGACGCCAGGTCCTTCAGGCTGGAATTAGAGGGCTCGGAGCTGCTTCTGCCGCTAATCCCTCAGCGAGGGAAGAGAGGAATACAACATATTGTAGCCGTCTTTTAGAAGCACTGGGCAATGGGCACTAATTTTAACACTCAGATGAGCATGTTAACAAACCTTTATTGCCCTTTGCAATCCCACTATGCATTTCGACAGGGTGTCTGTCTTCATAAACCTGATGAAGACAGACACCCTGTCGAAACATTTAGTGGAATTGTAAAGGGCAATAAAGATTTGTTAACACGCTCATCTGAGTGTTAAAATTAGTGCCCATTGCCCCAGTGCTCCTAAAAGACCGCAGCAATATATGTTGGTATACTCCAACACACTCAGTAAGCACTACCTCACATATCGTAGAGAATGCAGACAGTGCAGCCTTGTTGGTAGCTGCAACGGATGATGTGGATGTGTGGGATTTCAACAAACCTGCAGCCTGGTTGCTAGCGTCAACGGCACAGGAGGAGAAGCTGGAATAAAGCATCTGAATATACCTCGGCGGGGTTACGAAAATAGCCATCACACTCAAACCAGTTTTGCTATGGCTTGGTGGGGCCACGGAAATTTCTGGGAACAGCTCTCCGGAGTGCCTGGTGTTGAACAGCGTCCAGCAACAGTCGTGGGAGCTGACCAGCCATGAGTGGGTTGGCTCATACAGATCCTCTGGAAACAAATGGAGTTCCTCCTGGTAAGATGGTATCTGATAACTTAAAATCTGCTAAAGTTGACTGGTCAGAGTTAGGAATTACCAGAGAAAGTTATGAGACTATCAAACTTAGTGACTTGACGTCACCCAAAGTTTAACACAGTATGACTGGTAGTGGTGTAGGAGCTCCAGAAGAGGGAACTGACACTGTTTGCTAGTGACTTGGGTATTCACCGTACCATGGAGAGTGACATTGACTTAAGAACTCACTGTGACACTACTAAAGTAGAAAGCCAGTCCATATCAGACATTGGACCTGTCTGGATCCTGCTCATATAGGTACCAATACACATGGTAGAGCGACTTAGTATACATTTTTTGCAAAAAACTTATCAACTAAATACCCTGTTTTTTTACTACTTTTTGTTTTACAACAGAGTATTTTTACACGTTTGTTTGACTGTGTTTTGTGACTGTTTTTTTGGTGGTGAGAACACTCTTGTGTTCACTGTGTGCATGGCTCATTAGTTTTTGTTTCTTGTTTCTGCAAGATAAGGTAGCCTCCTGTTGTGAATTCATTGGAGCTCCCTCCGGTCTTTGTTGCTGGTGATGCATCTGACTGTGTGGCTTCACAGGTGATGGTGGTGATTGGCAATCTGGTTCTTGGAGCATATAATAGTTTGTAGTGGATCAATCCTTGCCAGTTGTCTTTGGTTCCTGGAGGAGTTCACATCTCTCTGGTTTCTTCTGCTCTGTGGAATTCTTTGCAAGCCAAGTGGATGTTTTTTTGATATTTTGTGGCACTCTTTTGTGTGCTTAAGGTTCTGCTTATGTTTTGTCTTATTCTGAGTTGTGGGTTTGCAATTTAGTCTGTATATTTGTTTATCTGCTCTCAGATAGGAAGTTTTCATCCTAGGAATTTTACCATTCACGATTATCTGTTATTTCCAGTTCTGCTGGCATTTGATTTATTGAAGTCTGCAGATATAGAGGGCGTTGAGTCTTAGTGACTCAGGGTAATTTTTGTACCATCTGCTGTTAGTTTTTTTTTTTTTTTTTTTATAGTGTTTTATACTGACCACAATAGTATTTTATCCTGTCTTTCCTATATAGCTAGTTTGGCCTCTTTTGCTAAACCTTTAACTCTGCCTGTGTTTGTTTTTCTTTCTCTTGTTTCCCAGCTAAGATCTGTGGGGGCTTGCTATTCTTTTGGGGTTCTGCTCTGAGGCAAGATAGCTTTTCCTGCATCCAACTTTAGGAGCAGTTAGTTCTCCGGCTGTGCAGAGGTGTCTAGGTCTGGCTAGTTACATCCCACGGCTACTTCTATTTGCGGTGTGTAGTCAGGGATTGCGGTCAGTATAATCACCAACAACTTCTGTGGAATCTGAATGTTACTCCTCAGTCATTGGTTCATAACAGCCTCCCACCCCTCCCTTTGAGCCTTGCACATAAAAAGCCGTCTTCGAAGGGGCGTGTCCTGCAGCTCATGGCACTGGACACATTAGGAGAGCTCCTTACCCTGGACCGATATAAAAGTGGCAATTTAACGGCACCACCGGGTTTCTGCATACCTGCAACTGGCACCGGATCCCTCCTGGAGCAGCCCGACATGCCTAGAGCCTCTTCCCGATGGCGAGTCACTGAGAACAGAGTGCCAGACTATTTTGGAGCAGAGAAGCTGAAAGCAGCTCCTGGAAACATGGTGCCAGCTCCTGGACACCCTCCCCCTCCCTCTCCACACAGAGACAATCACACTTCTCCTGCACAAGCCCGCTCTCCTCGCAGCCAGGACTCTGGAGGCACTGAGGGAGATGACCAAGCACTGGTAACGCAGGGAGCGCTCAGGCTCATGTTAAGCTCTATGAGGAAGACCCTTACAGAAGACATAAGAGATCTTATCAGCACCCTGAGAGAGAATTTAGGAGCCTTGGGGGAGAGGACAGCAAAGCTGGAAGGTAAAATGGTAGTTGTTGCCACTACACACAATAGTTTGGCTGATAGTCTTGCAGCCTTGGACACTGAAATGGGGTCTGTGCAAGCAACTATAAACCACATGGAGGACAAACTTGGAAGAAATAACTTTAAGCTAAGGGGGTTGGAAGAGAGTGCAGGGGACTCTGATCTTACTACTTTAGTCACTGAATTTTTAGTGACTGCAGTCCCGGAGACTCCATTGGCTGACTTGGCTATAGAGAGAGCTTTTAGGATCCCCAAGCCTGCACACCTCCCCCCTGAGTCACCGAGAGACATACTGGTGTGCTTTATACGACCTGGACTGAGAGACCACTTGCTACAGAGGCTGAGACAGAAGCCCCAGCTCCCTGAGCCATATCAAAAGGTACTGGTCTTCCCTGACTTGTCTCCTGGCACATTGTCACGCAGAAGAGAGTTTGCCTCTAGCTGCAGGATCCTCAGGGAAAGAGGTATCCTATACAGCTGGGGCTCGCCAGTTTCGCTCAACTTCAGACATAAAGGCAAGAGATTCTCCTTCGCCTCCCCAACCCAGCTGCGCAAGACCCTTAAGACATGGAATTTGGCTTCCCCGGGTGGCAATCGATCCTCGCCTGGGTCTGACTCTAATCACGACGTGGGCTCTCCAGAGGGGGAAGATGGTACCCGCTGACTACCTGGAAAATGGATAGGAGTTGGTCCCGGACGACAGGTCCTCTTTCTTTCTTTAATTGAACACTGTTGACTTTTTTCCCGGGTGGGCCGTGTGATCTCGTCCCTCCGTGGAACTGAAGCCCCTCTGCCCCTTTCAGCCGGACCTTGTTGGCACCCGGTTGGGGAGGAGGTACACAGTGTTTCCCCTCATTGGCGGTTGTTCTTATTTATCCCAATTTTAGGGATACTGTTTACATTTGTGTTAGTCTTTCTGTTTTCTTACCCCGTAACCAGTTCCCCCCCTTAACTCTCCTGTCCCTAGTGTGGTTTTCCCTTCCTCACATTTTCCTTGCTTTCCCCCGTCTGACTGTCTTGCTTCTCTTCTCTCTGCCTTCTTCTTTCCCCCTCTCCTCTCTCTCCTCCCCTCCATTCCCACTCTCCAGAATCCACTTCCGCAGGGTGAGAGGCACCTCGAGGGGGTGGTATTGAAAGGGTAATAGATGTCTCTAAAGCTCTTTTCGCTTAATGTCAGGGGCCTCAACTCCCCTGTGAAGAGGTCCTTCCTCTGGCGTGAAGTTAAGTCAGCAGCGGCAGACATTGTATGCATACAAGAAACACATCTACTAGCGGGTGACAACTATAGGCTTCACCACTCTGTATTCCCCAATGCCTTCTTTGCCAATCATGGAGAGAAAAGAGCGGGGGTTTGTATATTGGTGAGAAACACAGTCCAATTTCAACTTAAACAGGCTATCCCGGACACGGGAGGGAGATTTCTTATATTGATTTGCGACATAGCGGGAACGAGCTATACGATTGTGAATGTCTACGGCCCAAATCAGGGCCAGCTGAAATTCCTGCGCTCTGTTTGGGAGGTTAAGGGGAAAAGCTGAGGGCAATGTTATTATTTGTGGTGACTTCAATGTTATTGTTGAAAGTAGGCTGGAGTCCTCATCCCCGTCCTCGAGGAGGGTAGGAACCTCAGGGGCCCCTTTGCCGGGAATTCCACCTCCATGACATCTGGCGATATCAACATGCGGAGGAGAGGGACTTCTCCTTCTTGTCGCATAGTCACGCCTCCTACTCCAGAATTGATCTTTTCCTCGTTAGTGACTCCATCCTGGAGACCTGTTCGGCTTCAGAGATAGGAGTAATAACGTGGTCGGACCATGCTCCGGTCACGTTAGTAGTCAACCTGGGTGGAGGGAGGTGGTCCCCCGGCATTGGAGATTGAATTCCAGCCTACTAGCAGATCCCCAAGTGTTAGATGACATTGGAGGGAAGCTACAAGACTTCTTCTCCCTGAACGATAACGGGGAGGTCCCGGACGACACGCTGTGGTATTCCCCAAGGCGGTCCTCCGGGGCCTCCTCCTGCAAAAAGCGGCTCAGGCAAAAAGAAAAAGGGAACGTCTGCGAACGGAATGGCTCGATAGCTTACAATGGCTCGAGCTTGAAAATAAAACAGCCCCCGGCACCCCATCTCCTTTCCTGGATTCTAGAGATCAGGAGTAAGGCTCCGGGCACTTCTCTTGCGCCAATACGAATCTGGCCTCCGGAAATTGAAGTCCAAGTATTATGCAGCCGGGGATAGGGCAGGTGCTCTTTTGGCCCGTAGACTAAAAAAAGAGAGTGGCGAAGTCAATGATCATGTCCATGAATACCTCAGAGGGGGTGGTGGTTCGGGATCCGGCAAAAATTGTGGAGTCATTTGCTACTTACTATGTTGTACAACCTGAAAATGACTCCGAGACCCCTCAACCACTAGAACACGTCATAAGGGTTTTTCTGGAGGGATTAGGTCTCCCGACTGTTGGTCCGGAGGAGCTAGAGGTGCTAAATAAGCCCTTCGCCCTTTCTGAAATTCTGGCGGTCATCGGGTCCTTGAAGGCAAATTCAGCCCCGGGGCCTGATGGCTTCGCTAATGAATACTACAAATCCTCCTTTCTTACTCCGACTTTTTTTGGTGTGGCAAAATGAGGGCTCGATCCCGGAGTCTGCCCTGGAGGCCACGATTATAACGATCCCTAAACCAGGAAAGGAGCCGGACCGTCCTGAAAACTACCGACCGATCTCCCTCCTGAACTCTGACCTCAAAATTTATTCAAAACTTTTAGCGTGTAGGTTGAGTGAAGTGATTCCTCAATTAGTGTGCTCGGACCAAGTGGGGTTTGTGCAGCGGAGACAAGCCCGGGACGGCACCAGGAGAATGCTAAATTTAATTGAAGTTGCAGAAAAGAGAGGGGCCCCTTTGTTTTCCTGTCCCTTGATGCTGAGAAGGCGTTTGACAGGGTACATTGGGGCTACCTCCGTGAGGTACTAAGCACCTTTTGATTTCTCGGGTCCCATATTGAGGGCTGTCCTGAGTCTGTACTCGCACCCTTGTGCGAGAGTATTCTCTGCTGGTTTCCTGTCTCGGGTCTTCCGGATTACAAACGGCACTAGACAGGGCTGTCCCCTTTCCCCCCTGGTGTTTGCCCTACTCATGGAGCCTCTTGCGGCTTCTCTTCGGGTGGACCCGAGTGTGGAGGGTATCATGGTGGGAGGGAAAAAACACGTTGTTGGCCTTTACGCTGATGACGTGATCATCTCCACTGCGAGCCCTTGTTCCTCACTTTCGGGAATTATGAGGTCCCTGACGATGTTTACACGCCTCTTATTATAAGTTGAATGCGGGGAAGTCTGTTGTTCTCCCTGTTCATGTACCGAAGGATGAGGTGGAGCGTTTGACCCAGAGCTTCCCCTTCAAATGGTGTCCGGGGGGGTATACCTTACTTGGGGGTTACCTTGGGCCCTTCGGCCTCCGTGGCACGTAATAACCTCACGCTCCTTATGGAAAACTTAAGGGGAGCTCTGGGGTCATACCCACTTTCGTCCCTGTCTTGGATGGCAAGGGTGCAGGCGGTGAGAATGTTGTGGTTGCCTAAAATCATATATCTGTTTTGCTGCCTTCCCTTGTTCTACCCCTCTGCCTTGCTCACTCGCCTCCAGGCCTTGATTAATGATTTTGTATGGGCCCGTGCGCGCCCGAGGATCCGGAGAGGGACCATGCATCTCCGTCTATCTAGGGGAGGCATGGGGGTCCCTGATGTGGTCGCCTACCTTAAGGCGGCCATGTTGGAAGCTGCTAAAGCTTGGTGGGGAGGGGACGGATCCGACAGGTGGCTACATATAGAGGAAAGTGAAACATCTGGTAATTCATTGAGGGATCTTCTGGCCGCGGAATCCTTGGGAACGACTCAGAAGAGTAGCTTACTAAAAACAGTGAGGGTGGTGCTGAAAGTTTGGGGGGGACTGCGGAGAAGTTGGTCGAATATTTCGCCTACTGAAATCCCTTTGAGGGCATTGAGACTGTTGATTCCCTCCCTAAACATAAATTGGTCCCACTGGGGAGAATGTGGTCTGGAGAAATTGAGTGATCTACTTATCTCGGGCAGATTGATGACCTTAGGGGAGTTTTGTCGGCTCACCCCTCACTTGGTCATTCCTTTTTACAGTTCCACCAGATCACGCACTTCCTTAGGTCGGATTCATGCTTCCACGATCTAGGCCCTCCATGTGTGTCCCCTTTACTACGGTTCGTTTTCTCTGGACCAGAGGTTGTCAAGGGTTTATGAAGCATCTATGGAGGTCTAATTGAGAGTGAAGCACCGACTAAATTGCCGCAATGGGAAAAATGGGAGAATGATTTCTCCTTTTCAGCAGATCCGGACGACTGGGAGGGTGCGGTTCGGTGTACAATGGGGGCTACTAGCTGCATAAATCACATAGAGCTCTTGAAGAAGGTGCACCTTCGTTGGTATACACCCCCCTCCAGGTTGGCGAGGTTTGGGTCAGGCTCCTCGCCCTTGTGTTGGAGACAGTGCGGATGTAAAGGCGATGGTGGGGCTGCCGGGGACTGGCTCCTTTTTGGAAACTGGTTGCATGACTCCTGGAAACCCTCACGGGAATCAGGGGTCCGCTTTCCCCCCAAACCGCTGTCCTCCACGTGGGGGTGGAGGGCCTTCCTCCAATACCTCGCCTTCTGTTCACCTTCGTGCTGACAGCAGCCAGGATCTGTATTGCCGGAAAATGGAAGGACCCATCCCCTCCATCCGTGAAAGAACTCGTTGACAAACTGAACTCTATTTTCTGTCATGAGTTCTATTTGGCATTGGAGGTCAAATCCAAGAGATGTGGCCGAAGCTTGGTCTTGCTGGGCGGGTCACCCCCTGGCTCTCAAAATCCCTTTCTGACCATCTGGCCTCGTACAACGGCACTCCTGGGGATTGCCCTTGCTCTGCAGATTCCCTCCTTTCGGCCTTTTACTTCCTTTCTCTTTTTCCCCTTCTCGCTCTCTTCATCTCTATTCCTCTTGTCTTTTGTCTCGTCCTCTCAGTCTTCCCTACCTATTCTATTCTTGACCCCGTTCATACCCATTATGCTCCCTGCATATCTTTGCTCGCTTTTCCTCCTTGTTTTTTTTTTTTTTTTGTCTTGCCTTGTATTTAGCCCGTAGTCGGAGATGTTAATATGAGAATGTTACTCTGAACATGTTTCTCAGACACCCTACTTACCGACTGGATAATTAAGTCGGCTCTTGTTCCCTATACTTCTTCACAAGGCCTGATTAGGCAATGGCAACAATAATGTATCCTATCGAACACGACTAGATGATGCAAGATAGACACAACATACAGGGTATGACAGTGGCCCTGCATCCTGAAGCAATTTTGCCTGGGATCTTATTTGAGTTTTGAATCCAGACAGTAGGGACAAAGCGTCTTTCGATATAAAGGAGATGTGTGAAGACATGATTCGTTTGTGCCATCCACTTTGGGCGGTTTCTCTGTTTTCCCTTTTGTAATGTTTCATTGGTTACCTAATGTCTTAATTGTACTATATCTGATATATGCAAATAAAAATCTATTAAAGTCTAAAAAGCCGTCTTCTGCAGCCAGTCCATATCAGACATTGGACCTGTCTGAATCCTGGTCATATAGGTACTAATACACGATGTCGGGATTTTTAATACATCAGATGGGCGACTTATATATATGGGTTTACTTGGCAAGTAAGGGCTTAGTATATATTTTTTGCAAAAAATGTTCACTAACAGAGTATTTTTACACGTTTGTTGGACTGTTTTTTGTGACTTAAAGTAGAAAGCGAGTGCAGTCAGGAAGAGTCAAACAAGGTGAGAAAGTCCACCTCTCGTCGCAGAAGATGCAAGGGCCTCAAAGAGTTTGCTCATGTCGCCCTTGCTGAAAGTATATAGAGAGAAAGTGCAATGCTGTGTGCTTTTATTTCAAGTGTGGATCCTCCTTCAGAAGCAAAGAACTTCATAGAAGTATATGGCACCATGGACAAGAAGGTTGAAGACTCCAGAGACTGAGCTTGAAGAGATGGAGGGCATGAAACCTTCTGAAGCTGACACCAATGAAACCCAAGAGATGATTGGAGGTGAGGCTGTCGGTACCCTAGAGAGGGTTGAAGGCGATACTGTGAGAAACGAGGTGAAGACCGAGGTTGCTGAAGTGGGAGAAGCCACTGGAGAAGGGAGATATGAAGTGAATACCTCCTCAAATAATACACGCTCGGCTGATTTGGTGGATATAAGAGCCAAGATAAGGGAGCGCGGGGAGATGCTGCAAGCCCATTTTAAGCATGAGAAGCTTCAGAGACAGGCTGTAGAGTTGAGTGGTTGCATTCGAGATGGAGAGGTCTGAGAAAACTCTGCTGAAAAAGGAGCAGTTGAAGCAGGAAGCACTTCAGAGATGGGCGGCTGAAAGGTGGAGGAAAAAAATCAGTGAAGATTAAAAATATAGGTCTGCCTATGGGCCGCTTTACACGTCGCACTATCGTTACGATATTGCATACGATCTCACAGGAGCGCGCACGTTTTTAGCACTTGTCCAAGATCGCATAGTAGATGTCACACAGGGAGATATCGGCAGGCAACGCAACTACGATGGTGTACGCCCCTTTCCCACGCTGAGTGTGAGCAACCCAGGAAACGACCATTTAATATTGGAGTGAATAGGGAAAGTTGCACTCCAAATCATAGTTGCGCTGTCACACAGCACGATCCTGCCACCTCGCCTATACAATATCGTATAGTTGAAGGGCTTGCACAATCTTCTTGCAATATCGTAGTTGGGTTGTTTTCATGTCACATTGCCAATTTACATGACACAACGCACAAACGATATCAACTGCAACAGCCACACTACGTGACTTTTTATGGATGTTGCGTTGCGATATCGTGACGTGTAAAGCGGCCCCATCACAGTACTTAATTCCTGCAGTACTCCGTGCCAGCGATTTGTCAACTTTAGTGATTATTAGATGTCTCTGTACTTCCTGAAGGGGCTTAATTGGGTTATTGGTATTGCTCAATAAGATGAGCTTGCACAGGCAGGACACGGAGCCCCAAGCAGTGCAAAGGGGCCCCAGGCAGCACACTGGGCCCCAAGCAGCACACAGGGGACAGAGCATGGCTGCGCACGGGGCGGCAGAGACAGTCCATGGGGGAGGGGGGCCAGACAGTCCATGGGGGAGGGGGGCCAGACAGCGCATGGGGGAGGGGGGCCAGACAGTCCATGGGGGAGGGGGGCCAGACAGCGCATGGGGGAGGGGGGCCAGACAGCGCATGGGGGAGGGCCAGACAGCGCATGGGGGAGGGGCCCAGACAGCGCACGGAGGGGGCCAGCAGCGCACAGGGGGGGCCAGGCAGCGCACATGGCCCCAGAAGCATCGGGGGCATTTTCTCTGCTCAGTATACCATTTGAACCTGCAAAGTGATCATGACCCGGTGAGATATGTTGTCTGTTCTGTAGCCTATATGCATCCCTGTTGTTAATTTCCATATACATTCCACCGCCAATTGTGGGAAATTGCTTTACAAGGCACCAGAAATGGTGGAGAATTCCGGATTGCCATTTATAATGTTGGGAGATTTCAATAATATTCCGGATCCGCACTGGGACAGGGGCAGAAGGGGAGGCATTGCGACCGGTTGGTAATTGTACCCCATTTGGAGTGATTCTGAGGGAAATTGTGCTGTTAGATTTATGGAGGATTTGCCAGCCCAGGCTCTATAAATACTCTTGTTTTTCTCCTAGTTTAGCCTCGTTGTGAAGAATCGATCTTGCCTTGGGTAATGAAACAATGCTAGGCCTGGTTGGGGACGTGAAGTATCTGGCCAGAACGATTTCAGATCATTCCCCTATGTGTGGTGCTTGAGGGGGTGAGCTCTGTGCTGGCTATAAGGCACTTGTGGAGACTGAATCCATTCTGGCTGCGGTTAATAGATTTGGATGGTCATATGAGAAGGAGATAAGAGAATATTTTAGATTAAATACAGGGACTGCCCCAGTTCTGACAGTGTGGGAAGCTATGAAGGCATACCTTAGAGGACTTTGTATACAGGAGATATGCTGAGTAAAGTCAGAAACTGGTAGGAGAGCCAGGAGTTGATAAAAGCATTGGAGGGTGCAAAGGAGGTAATAGTTGCAGAAAAACCGCAGAGGCACAGGAAAGGCTTAATGAGGTGTAGGCCAGAGTGTGTAAGATGACCATGAAAACTGCGTAACGCAAGAGAATGTTTTGTACAACGCAATTTTTTGAGGAGGGTGAAAAGGTGGGTCACTTATCCAGGATAGTGGCCGCACAGAGGGATCCCAATTACATATCCATATTAAGGGGGAAGTGAACATACTGGCAGTGAGGGAATCCTGAGGGTGATGGCTGAGTATTATTCAGATCTATATAAATCACGGGTTCAGCCGGCGGAGAATATTGTTGATTTCCTGGCAGCGGTGCAGCTTCCTAGGCTCTCGTTAGTACACCAAAGGCTTCTTGAAGAGCCATTTGACTTGAAGGAACTTGATGCCACTCTGGACTCTTTGCCTAATGACAAGGCTCCTGGAGTGGACAGGATTCCAGGGGAAGTCTACAAAAAAATAGAGAGGCGCTGCTTCCCCCTTTACTAATGGTATATAATGCTGTCATGACGGGGGGTGGGGGTGAGCTACCGCAGTCCATGTGGGTGGCAATAGTACTGCTGCTGAATCGGGGTTCCAATGGATCCAGCTTCATATCGTCTGATTTCGCTTTTGACAAGAGATGTTAAGATTTTGGCCAAGATTTTGGCTAACTGCCTTAGTAAAGTTATAACTACATTAATACACCAGGACTAGTCTGGGTTTATGCCTAATAAATCCACTGTGACCAACCTCAGACAGCTGTTCCTTGACATGCAAGCAAGGGCGGACAATGCGGGGTAGAGGGTGGTGGTGTCCTTGGATGCTGCTAAGGCATTTGAAAGCGTCGAGTGGAGGTACTTGTGGGCGTTAATGAGGATAATGGGTTTTGGTGAGATATTCATAAGATGGGTACAGCTGCTATATGTATCTCCGAAGGCCAAAGTGCGGGTGAACGGCTATCTGTCTGGGGGCTTCTCATTGTATAGGGGGTCAAGGCAGGGCTGCCCTTTGTCACCCCTGATTTCCCTATTGCAGTAGAGCCCCTTGGCTGTGGCACTATGGGGGAGCAAGGATATGAAGGGATATAAATATGGGAGTCACGAGGAGAAGGTGGCTTTATATGCAGATGATGTGTTGCTGTTCCTAGGAGATGCACAGGAGTCTCTGAGGGTGGCCATGGACACTATTAAAAAAATTGTGGCTATCTCAGGGTTGTCCATTAATTGGGATAAGTCTGGGTTACTCTTCTTGGACGTGGCGGCTCCCTTGATGTTAGATCCTGTGGTACCTTTGATGGTGGTTTCTGAGTTTAAATATTTGAGTATTGGGTCATTCCATGTCAAGTGATCCAAAAATGAATATTTTTTTTTTTCCCTGACGTCCTCAGATTTTTTTAATTTTTTTTCTATATGAAGAACAACTTTAGTTAATTACAAAAAAAAGTTTTGAATTTTTTTCTTCATCAGTTAATTTTTTACAGATTTTTAAAGTTTAAAAAAAGGGTGAATTTTGGCCTGGTATGACTTTACATTTTTTTTATCTCAGGCTAGAAATAAGACAATGAAGTGGGAGAGGCATCATTTTACTCAGAACGGTAACAGCTTTCATTTGATATGTTACAAGACTATGTTTCTTTATATCAAATTCAAACTATTGACGGGCAATTGTGAAAAAATGACTGATTGTGTTCTTGGTTATATTTGTGCAGAGATTCAACTTGGGACCTGTCAAATTTATATATTTTTTATTTTATGGTTGTATGAGTTATCACAACTTATTGAATAAAACATTTATTTGCAACAAAAAAGAAACACAAAAAACAAATCCCATAAGTGCCAGGATAAATACATGTTAATCATCAGAACACAACGCTCAGCATTTTCAACTTGAATGTATTGAAAAACCAAAAGAAGAAAGGTGATCATATCCTCAAGTTTGATTAAACAAGATTAAAAGAACCAAAAATGTTAACCCCTATTTATACATATAAATTTGTTTTCTATTCTATCACTAAACATGTGATTTATGAAGTGTTTAATAAGAATAGTACAGTAGTTAAATCATCGTTCTATAAATTATGAACTAATCAAACAATTAATAGTATGTTTTTAAAGTGGCATTTTAGCAATTTGTCCCTTCTAGTGGGTGAAATGTAATCTTGTCCATAAACGCTTACTAGCAATCGCCATTTCCTTGTGTGTCAAAGAGTATGTCCGGCCTGTCACGGTGTTAGGCTCCGCCTGAGTTAATATCTGATTTTTGTGCACTTTTAAAATGTCTGGCTTTCTTGGATACACAAAGGATGGCGCTGGACCAGAAGGATGCAATAAAGTCAATTCTACTTCTTCATTTTCACAATCTTTGGAGAGTACAGTAGCCAGCCACCAGCGCCAATCATATTCATATTTTTTCAAAAGGATTGCAACAGTGTCTATGATAAAATGCGGTTTCTTGAGAAGTAGCAGCCATTGCTGTGTGGGAAAAATACAGTTAATATTAAGTAAGGAAGATAAGTAATAAAAATAAAGATTTACAGTACACTTGAGATAGAACTGTATTACTATAAAGTGAGTTTTATGGCTAGCGCGCACAGTTTTTTCTGTCTGCAGATACACGCTGCAGTTTTGGCAGCTTGTTTTTCTACCAAGTTTTTACCACATATGCGTTAGTTTTTTTTAATCGCTAGTGAAAAAAATGGCAGCTTTTTTATATAAATGATAAATGCTGCGTTTATTGCAGCGATTAAAAAGTAGTTCAAGCAGTGATTTACTCACTCTTGAGTGTTTCCAAAAACACTGCATGTGGTGAACCCCATAGAAATCAATGGGGCTGTTTTTCTGAATGATGATCCCTAAGAATAGCATTGTGTGTATTGGCCCTTAATAATAAAAGCATTAAACTATTAATATCACCCATATTTTAGTACACAGCCTTGATGGCTTTGTACAGACTATTGTTTGTCCAAGAGTGAAGATGTCCAGACATGTCAGGACATGAAAGGTCTGAACGAGCTGTCTTACTTCCTGAATGCAGTGGGTAGACACTTAACATGATTGACAGATCTGCTGGCCTATCATCTGCTCTGCATTCACTGTCTATCCCTGTGCTTTCTCAGGTTGAGACCTAACAAAGCTTTTTCCTATATGTCCTCTCCTGCTTCTAAGCTGTAACATATCAAAATAATACAGTAATGTCTAAAAATAATGGATTTGATAAATATAGACCCCACGCTTTTAGACCACAGGTTGAACAGATCTGAATTCAAGATTTTTGAATTGACACTATAATAGTTAAATATTTTAAAATATGATCCCATCACGATCCCAACTTGAAATTTGGTACAGATGTGGATAAGAGCATAAAAGACACATGGGCAGTTTTGGAAAATTTTTATTAAAACGTTTTTTTCGGAAATGCGTTTCAAAATGTTGCGTTTGCGTTCGCATGGGTAAAAAATTAAAATTAACAAATATACTCTTGTGACATATCTGGTGAAAGCCTGGACAGTTCTGAGTAGAATGGTGTTTATTTTGTTTCTCTATCTTATTTCTAGCCCAAGATAAAAAAAATGTAAAGTCATACCAGGCCAAAATTCACCCTTTTTTTAAACTTTAAAAATCTGTAAAAAATTAACTGATTAAGAAAAAAATTCTAAACTTTTAATTTGTAATTAACTAAAGTAGTACTTCATAAAGGAAAAAAAATCAAAAAAAAATCTAAAGACGTCAGGTAAAAAAAAATATTCATATTTAGATCACTTGATATGGAATGACCCATTGACGCTATTAATAGTAAAATATTTTAAAATATGATCCCATCGCGATCCCAACTTGAAATTTGGTATAGATGTGGCTAAGAGCAAAGCAGACATATGGGCAGTTTTTGAAATATTTAAAGCGCGCCGATTTTTCGGAAATGCGTTTTAAAGTTTTGCGCTTGCGATCACATGGGTAAAATATTAACAAAGATCCTCTTGTGACATATCTGGTGAAAGCCTGTATAGTTCTGAGTAGAATGGTGTTTATTTTGTCTCTCTATCTTATTCCTAGCCTTAGTTATGAGGAGAAACGTAAAGGCAGGCAACAGCGAAATTAATTCACACTTTTTCCGAACTTTGAAAATAATTTTTAAAAAAAATAAATTAAAAAAAAAAATTTTCTCTTAACATTCTGCATTGTCTGACATGCTATTATCAAATAACAAAATCTCAAAAGAATTAAAAATATAGAGGTAATAATCATTGGTTCACTTGACATGGAATGACCCTATTGTGATCTCAGCTAGGATAGGGGACTATGAGCAGCTTAAAGGGATCCTGTCACCTCCAAAACACCTCCTAAGCTAGCAAAACATGTCCCTGCACCATCCTATCACTAATCTCACACTTCTTTTGTCTCCTAAAAGCATCCTGTGAAAGTGCATAAAAACGTTTTAATACTCATTAGGGATTATAATTAGCAGGGGCCATATTCTTTAGTCACCAAGGCGGGCTGTTTTGCAGCTCCAGGATCCACCCTGTCTCTGTGTGTTTGCTCTGCTTGTGCAGACTTTGCCCTCCCCCCTCTCTATCATTCACAGAAAGCAAATTAGTCCTGCCTTCAGTTTCAGTTTCACAGCAGCACAGACAGCGAGAAGGCTGGATCCTGGAGCTGCAAAACAATACCCCCTGGTGACTAAAGAATATGGCCCCTGCTAATTATAATCACTAATGAGTGAGTATTAAAACGTTTTTCTCCACTTTCACAGGATGCTTTTAGGAGACAAAAGGAATGTGAGATTAGTGATGTGATGCTGCATGGATATGTTTTGATAGCTTATGAGGCGTTTTTGATGTGACAGGATCCCTTTAATTTAACTCCTTTACTTGGTAGGTTTAAACAAAAAATTAGGGCCTGGAAGAAGCTGTTCTTGGTTAGAGTTAATTCGATTAAAGTAATACAGTGCATCAATTTCTCTGTGCTTCACAATGCTCTGGTATGGCTCGCACAAAATAAATTGTACAGGATTAACTCTTTTTCAGGGATTTGATCTGGAAGGGTGGGCGGGCATGTATTAAATTGGAAATTTGCAGAGACCAAAGGATTCGGGAGGTCTAGTGGTTCCTAACCCATGGGTCTATTATATAGCATCCCAATGCCAGCATATGGTAGGATGGGGAGAATCTAGGCAAAATGCATCGGCTGGGAATCTTTTTGGAATTTATGGTTGGGAGGGGACCACTGCTAGCCAGTTTAGAGGCAGATAGATTTCGTCTGAATTCCAAGACATTCCCATCTGTGGTCATGATAGAAAAAATTTGGCATAAAATCAAACAGTGAAGGGGTATAACTGATTTCACACGCTATACGCTGATTTGGTTTGACCCTAGACTGGTAGAGCTGATGCGATTGAGTGGGTTGGGTCAGTGGAGGCATATTCTATAAGGGTTGAGAATGCGCAATAGGGTCTTATCTTTTTAAGGATTGAAAAAGAAGATCCAAATCAAAATCGCTCACCTGGTAAGGTTGTGTCACACACAACCAGCTTGATCGCTCAGAAATGCAGCTGCCGCAGGGATCGCACTTCCACAGTTACTGTGGTGAACAATCAATCATCAGGACGAAGTACCTTAGATCCGCGCTGCTGCAGGAGAGATGTAAGAAGACACCAGAAACACCGGGATGAGGAAGGAGCCCGGCAGGCAGCTCCGAAACGCGTAGGAAAATAAAGACGTTCATCACTGTTAACCAGACATCCCGGTGTTTCTGGTGTCTTCTTACATCTCTCCTGCAGCAGCGCGGATCTAAGGTACTTCGTCCTGATGATTGAGTGGAGGCATATTGGCATTTGGTTTGTGTTCCAGCTGCTTGATTGTGGCATCCTCAACGTTTGAGATGGTCAGAAAGGAGTTTCCTTTGAGTAATAATTTTTTTCAATATCTGCAGCGGTATACTCTAAATAAGCAACTAGGTGTGACGCGATTGGTTTAACAACCAGACAGTATACTGAATCTGAGGAACACTAGGGGGTGCATACACTGATGTACAGGTATTGCTGGAGATACCCGTTAATGGCTAGGGAGAATTGGGTATCTAAAAGCAATTCAAGAATGCGCACATAGGGTAATACCTTCTTTTATAAGGCTGAAATATGTGTAAAAAGGGAGCTGCTCACCTGATGCAGTTGTGAAAACCCACAACTGGTAATGATCGCTCATCTGTGAGTGGTTTGCTGCAGGACCGTACTTCCACAGATCACCGTGGTTCAATCAGCTTGTAGGACAAAGTATCGTGGGTCCGCGCTGCCACTTCAATTAATGGAGATAAAAACCAGCCACACGGGAATGTCTGGATTAAAAAGGATTCTTCTTTATTAGTCCAACATGTTTCTGAGTTATTCCCTGAGGAAGGAGTTGGGAGATAACTCCGAAACATGTTGGACTAATAAAGAAGAATCCTGTTTAATCCAGACATTCCCGTGTGGCTGGTTTTTTATCTCCATTAATTGAAGTGGCAGCGCGGACCCACGGTACTTTGTCCTACAAGCAGGGAGAATTGGGTGGCAGATCTGGGTCAAATTTCAGATTCTCAATGGGTGGCTGTATTACAATATATGCCTAAGGAGGTCAGAAGAGTGTAGCAGTTGTATCTGATATATAAAGTGTGTAGGACTCCTGTTTGGATGATGAAAACTGCACTGAATGGAGATTCAAAATGTCCAATATGCACTGATGAGGAGGCTGATCCCCTGCATATGATGTGGTCGTGTCCTCGTCTTCAAATCTTTTGGTGATGGTCCTCAACTTAATACAGGAGGTGATGGGAATAAGTTTTTCACGTACTCTGCTGACTTGCGTACTGGGGTATGCAGAGGACGTTGCTATTAATGAGTGGGGGTGATTGGCTATAGCCAGACTTTTGTACGCAGCTGGGAAGCTTGTCATAGCTCATTGGTTACATGAAAAACCGCCAGTCAAACAATTTGTGAACAAAATAAATTATTGTTCTTATGGAAAGAAATATTTACATTAAAAGAGGTCAGTATTCTCAATTTTAAAATGTGTGGGGTGGATGGCTAAATCATCCAGGTATGGCTTCTGCTGAACTTCTGCAGGATAGGATGACTGCTACCCAACTGTCATATGTTAAACAATTTCCCAAGGGGAAAAGAGAGCAAAAAAACGATTCTATGGTCAATTTATATGAAACAGTGCAATTTTTTATTAATATACAATGTGCAGTACGAGGGGTGGGAGTGTGGGAGTAAGGCTACAAAACCATGGCATTAAAATTCACAGGTCTCATATCTATTATATAATTGCGAATGGGTTTTTTGCCCCTTCTGAGACCGCTCGCGCTGCGAGTCAGCGTGGTCATGTGGATACGCCCGAAGCATTGGCCGCGCAGCGGCCATTGCGAGCAGTTCTAAGGCGACTCGCTATGCCCGCGCAGCGGGCATGGCGAGTCGCCTTAGCAGCGCGAAGCATTGGCCGCGAAGCGGCCATTGCGAGTCAGAGACTAGCTCTTCTAGAATCCCGATGTATGTGCATCGGGCACCCAGCTAGTAGAGATATAAGTGTATATGTCCTATATATATATGTGTGTAATTTTTCCTCTTTGTCTATATAGTACATATATACATATACACAAAGAACCAGGTAAAAAACATACCGTATATAAAAAGTATATAGGCTCACATTTATATATGATGTCAAATATTTAACTCAGTTTATCAATATATTGCACTGGCCCAATACATTACAAATGCACATAAATGTATGTGCAGCTATCCCAAATCAAGAAAAGTGAACACAACAAAGGTGGCTAAATAACCCTGAACACTTCCTATCACAATTTGTTCTCAGTCAGTTGTGTTCTATCACTTATACTGACGAATCACTACAGAATTGTAGCACAGCACCACCAGCGCTGATTATCCAGCTGACTGTCTATTCACTCTCTCCCCAGCTTAGCTCTCAATTGATTTCTCATATGCAGAGTGCAATTATATCCAAGGCACCTTTATAGGAACCTGTGTGTAATGATGCGGTTACCAGACCGCCTTCTTACTCGTAAGCTTATAATTTATATCCTAGCATTTCCATACCTGTGTATTTAATCCTGTCCGTATAAAGCCTGCGCATTATAGAATTTTCACCTTGGTGTATATATAAATATCTGTGCTAAGTTGTGGCGTATTATGTTAAGAAAGTTTATTGGGGTCGGAATAGGGTGGGGGGAGAGTGAATAGGGGAGGGGGTAGTGGGAAACGGGTTGTTAAATACTGAATGGAAAGGAAGAATTGTCAAATCTGTATAATATTGTTATGATGGATAGATGGTTTACATTTTGATTCTTCAATAAAAAGGACTTGATTTAAATAAATAAAAAATAAATAAGAAACCGTGCTTTCAGACCTCAAATAATACAAAGTAAACATGTTCATATTCATGCAGAAACAACAATACCAATGTTTTAATTCAGGAAGAGTTCAGAAATCAATATTTGGTGGAATAACCATGATTAGTAATCCCAGCTTTCATACGTCTTGGCATGTTTTCCACCAGTCTTTCACACTGCTTTGGGTGACCTTATGCCACTCCAGGTACAAAAATGTAAGCAGTTCTTATTTTTTGATGGCTTGTGACTATCCATCTTTTTCTTGATTACATTCTAGAGGTTTTCAATGGGGTTCAGGTCTGGAGATTGGGCTGGCCATGACAGGGTCTTGATGTGGTGCTCCTTCATCCACACATTTATTGACCTAGCTGTGTGGCATGGGGCATTGTCCTGCTGGAAAAAAACAGTCCTCAGTTTGGGGACATTGCCTGAGCAGAAGAAAGCAAGTGTTTTTCAAGAATAACATTGTATGTGGTTTGATTCATACTTCCTTCGCAAAGATTAACCTGCCCAATTCCAGCCTTGCTGAAGCAACCCCAGATCATCACCGATCCTCCACCAAATTTCACAGTGGGTGCAAGACACTGTGGCTTGTATGCCTCTCCAGGTCTCCGTCTAACCATTAGATGATCAGGTGTTGGGCTAAGCTGAAAATTACTAATCGGAGAAAATTGCCAGACATAGGGGTCTGGAGTAAGGTAAACTTCATCCTGGCTCTCCTTTGCTTCTCATTGATAAGACTTTTTTTCTAGGTTTACATGACTTGAGCCCTGCCTCTAGTAGCCTGTTATGAACTGTTCTTGCCATGCACTTCACCCCAACTGCCATTTGCCATTCCTTTTGTAGGTCATTTGATGTCATCCTGTGGTTGCTGAGTGACATCCGAATAATATGGCAGTCATCCCAGTCAGTGGAGAGTCACTTTCGCCCTCTGCCGGTCTGTGACATTGTTGTCCCCAATGTCTGCTGTTTGACCTTGTTGTAATGGACTGCCTTCTTCAAAATTTTAAGGATGGAGGCAACATGACACTCACTGTATCCCTCTGCTAGTAAAGTCAGAATTGAACCATTATTTTCCTTACTCAAGACTTTTTTTCTTTTCAACTCCTGTGGCGTGGTTGTAAGTTATTTTTTCATTCAGATTTACTTTTGGGCTATTCCTAGCACTTGTTTTGCCATCCACCTTGCCCTATTGCATGAGGATTGTGAAGACCACAGCACTGTTTTTTGTACTTTACCTCGTTAAATAAGATTTGGTTCAGGTGATCACCTAATCAGAAGCACATTAAGCACACTCTTCTACTCTTGTTTTCTTAAACTAAACGTAGTCAAAACTGAACTCACACTTTGCCCTGCACCTGAAGTCCGCTGCCTTGGAGTAACCCTTGATTTCGCCTTATCCTTCAAACGACACATCCAAGCCCTTGCCACCTTCTGCCGTCTCCAACTCAAAAATATTTCCAGAATCCATCCCTTCCTCAACCCTCAATCTACTTAACTACTAGTGCATGCCCTCATCATCTCCCGTCTTGACTACTGCAACCTCCTCCTCTGTAACCTCCCTGCTAACACTGTGCCCAACTAATCCACCTCTCTCCTTGCTGCTCCCCCAGTTCTCCCTCTGCAAATCCCTCCACTGGCTCCCAATTCCCCAGGTTGTATCCAATTCAAACTACTAACATGGACTTACAAAGCTATCTACAGTCTGTCTCCCCATATATCTCTGAACTAATCTCCCATTATCATTCAACTTGTAATCTTCGATCCTCCCAAGACCTCCTTCTTTCCTCTACACTTGTACATTCCTCATCTAACCGCCTACAAGACTTCATCCGAGCATCCCCCATCCTCTGGAATTCTGCACCTCAAAACATCCGACTATCCCCTACACTCGGAACGTTCAAGCGGAACCTGAAAACCCATCTCTTCAGAACAGTCTACAGCTTGCAATGATCACTGTGCCACCTCACCACCAGTGGACCTGGCGCTCCACCACCACCAGAGCAGACCCAACCTACTGTCTCCGTCCCCATCACCCTATAGAATGTGAGCCCGCAAGGGCGCAGGGTCCTCTCTCCCCTCTGTACCATTCTTTCTTTGTTAGTTTGTTCATTGTCTCTCCTTATCCTTCTTGACCTCTCTGCAGCTTTTGACACTGTTGACCACCTACTCTCTATGCTGCACTCCATTGGCATCAGGGACACGGCTCTCTCCTGGTTCTCTTCCTATCTTTCTGACCGCTCTTTCAGTGTATCATTCTCTGGCTCCACTTCCTCCCCACTTCCCCTCACTATTGGGGTCCCTCAAGGTTCAGTCCTTGGACCTCTTCTCTTCTCTCACTACACAGCCCCGATCGGACAGACCATCAGCAGATTTGTCTTCCAGTACCATCTTTACGCTGAGTGACACACAACTATACACTTCAGCCCCTGACCTTACTCCTGATCTAATACAGAACACCAATGACTGTCTAACCGCAGTCTCCAATATCATGTCCGCTCTCTATCTGAAACTCAACCTTTCCAAAACTGAACAACTTCTGCTCCCACCCTCTGCCAACCTCCCTAAACCTGACATCTCTCTCTCGGTGTGCGGCACCACGATAACGCCCAGTCAGCAGGCTTGCTGTCTCGGTGTTATGATGGACGCTGATCTCTCCTTCACCCCATATATACAATCTCTTACCCGCTCCTGTCGCTTGCACCTGAAAAATATCTCCAGAATTCGCCCTTTCCTCACCATGGAAACAACTAAATCCCTCACCGTGGCCTTGATCCATTCCCGCCTTGACTACTGTAATTCTTTATTAGCTGGCCTCCCCCGCATTAAGCTTTCCCCTCTCCAGTCTATCCTCAATGCAGCAGCCAGGGTCACCGATCTAGCAAACCGTTACTCAGATGTTCCTGCTCTGTGCCAGTCACTGGATTGGCTACCCGTACACTATAGAATCCATTTCAAATTGCTCGCTGTCACCCACAAAGCTATTCATGGTGCAACACCTCCTTACCTCTCCACCCTCATCTCTGTCTACCACCCCACCCGTCCCCTCGCTCTGAATGCGACCTCAGACTAACATAGGCATTAATCCGAACCTCCCATTCCCGACTGCAAGACTTCTCTCGAGCTGCACCAATCCTCTGGAATGCTCTACCCCAAGAAATTAGGACCATCAATAACTTGCATAGCTTCAGACGCTCCCTAAAAACACACCTCTTCAGGGTGGCCTATCCTTCTCCCTAACTGTAGTAATTTAGACTTAAGATATTCATTGTTATAAGCCCCTGTACTTTGTGTTCCCATCCTGTCTTAGATTGTAAGCTCCTTCGAGCAGGGTCACCTTTATTTTTTGCCTTTTTATTGTATTTCCTACGTCGATTCTATCTGTTTATTGTATGTAACTACTGTTCTGTATTACCTACCACTCTGTATCGTATATTTTTCTTACATGTACCATTGTACTGTAAAGCGCTACAGAATATGTTGGCGCTATACAAATAGTTTTTTTTTTTTTTTTTTTTTTATTAAATCAGATAAATTTTATTAGAATCAGCAAGGAATAACAAAGCATAATACAGTCCTTCACAATGTCAATTTTTCCCCCTTGTATAAACCTCCCAAAAACTGTCCCCCTCCCCCAAAACAACCCCCCCTTTTTTACCCTTACCCAGGCTAGACAACAATCAATCTATTCCAAATACTAACACGCTCCCATACATTTAGCGTTGAGAGTGTTCTCACTAGTATCAAGCTGTACCGTTATATCGTGCTTATCAGTTATCGTATTAGACTGGCGTCTGCCAGAGACAGCACAATTATTTCCACGGTGCCAGAGGCGGGTCCAGGTATTTAGCATTTTTCCTCTTAAAGTATATTTTTTCTTCCAGTTTAATCACATAAGAGACTTGTCTAAGAAACTCCTGCCTAGAGGGTGTTTCCTCCAAGATCCAATATTTGGCAATGAGTTTCCTGGCAGGAAGGCGAGCTATGGCTATCTTCGCCATAGAGTCTACTTCTATTTCCTCTACATACCCAAGTATGCAGACCACCGGGTCGCGCGGAATCACAGTGATATTTCCCTTCTATTAGTGTGAGGATTACAATCCAGAAGGATGCGAGGCGTGGACACTCCCAGATCATGTGCAGGATGCCTGCACCTTCTAGCCTACATCTCAGACATTCAGAGTCTGACCGCAGCCCAATCCTGTGCAGAAAGACCGGGGACCGGTATGCCCTGTGAACAAGCAAGAGCTGGGACATTCTACCTTAATGATAATTTGAAGAAATGAAGGAAAGGGGGGCGCTCCTTGTGTAGGATCCGGTGTTATTAAGGGGAGAAAGGGTTTATAATCTTTTGCTGCTCACCTGGTGTGGTTATGCTGCTGGCATAACCACAGATCAGCACCTTGCTGCGTAGGTGCAGCCGCCGAAGTCCTCCGTTTCCGGGTTTCCCCCCGATCACGTGACCTGTCAGCTGGGCTCCACGTCACCGCAGGTTCTCGCCGCTCCAGGAATTGAACAGCATAACAAACTTTGCTAAAAAGTCCTGTAACCAGCAGCACTGCTCCGCACAATCGGACAAGGATCAAAACAAAACGAAGGAACAGCGGATGTAGCGGGCGCTTAGACAGGACTGCAGGAGACGTAATTAATACTCCAAGGATTTAATAAAATTGCAATAAAAATACTGGTTATTTCCACAACATGTTTCGGCGATTTGCGCCTTCCTCAGGTGATAACCAGTACTACAATGAAGTTCACATTATATAGAGGCCAGAGAAATTAGCCCATTGAAGTCAATTAACAATTAACATTACACAAATTAACTCCTTCACTTCAAAATAGTCTTACAATAGTATCTAGCCCGATGCCATGTTAAAAAATACATAATAAAACATACATATATATGGATCTCCAATCACAATATATCTTGAATACATCTATCAAATAAAACGAAAGTGACAAAAATATATATACATATAAAAATACATATACTTATAAAAATTTTAAAATATATATAAAGAATATACCCCTAATCCATGAATGACCTGATATTAGTAACTAGCTGTGAGCCCGATGCAAATGCATCGGGTGTCTAGAATATTTTTAAATGTTTTTTAAGATTTTCAAATAATAATCCAATTATTCCAATGACATCTTTACACCAACAACATATATTTGTATGGTTGATATCATTTAAGGAAAATTGAACTATTATGTTGTAAGGGTCTTAGAACACAAAGTAGCAATACTTCTTAATGTGTCAATCGTTAGAATTGATGAATTAACAGTAGTAATGTGTGTATCAGCCAGTTTGTGTCAGCCCACCAATCGCGTCAAGATGCCCTTACGCCTGGTGGGACCTACTCTAACTAAATCCGAATTGATATAATTTAGAAATTTTTTTATGGCTGGATTTTCCTTAGATTTTTTGACGATTGTGATGTAAATAATAAAATTTTCTAAATTGATACAGAAGGAGTTACCAACTACAGACTTGCAGCAATATCTGTGTAATAACAAAAAAACTTGTAGTTAACTTAGGGTAAATGCAATTAACGTAGCTTCAGCAGGTGCATAAGATGCATCCACTAACTAACCACAGATGACTGCAGTTGATGTGGATAACACTGCCGCAACTATATTGTCTGCACAAACCGCAAGTTAAGTACAAATTGCATATATGCAATTATGAAAATTACAGCAAGTATGTTGTTGGTGAGTCCTTCATGATCAATTATTATCATTTAGTATATTCCTCAACAAAGTGAAAAAATCTAAGAAAAATGGCGTGGTAGAATCTAATTAATAATTTATGTATGTCCCTATCTATCTAAACATGTGGAACACACCTTGCTAATGAGATGTGTGTGAACAGCCGTCCCACCCGTCTCTTAGCTGTTCACAAAAACTCTCCCTTTAAAGAATAAGAATCAAATCTCTCAGCACGTAGAGTACTGGAGCTTTAAATAGTGGTTTCTATCACCCTGTGAGAAAATCAGAATGATACACATCTCCGATGAAAACTGTAATGTGTATTTCCACAAATATTGTACCAACTATGTACATTAAAAACTGAAAATGTAAAGACTACACTTTTTTTTTTTTTTTTTTAAATAGAAAAGGTTAAAAAAATAAAATAGGCAAAAGTTCATCCCAAAATATTCCGATAGACAATATTTTTGGTGAAGACTTTCTCACTGTTAGGCACCAATTTGCCTTGAATGCATGAATCCACCACTTTCACCTTCACATTGCATCGTCTCTTCACACGTGAGAAAGCCACATATAATTGTCCATGACCAAAAACAGGTTCTGGCAAATAAATCCCCACTTTCTCCAATGTTTGGCCTTGGGATTTATTTATGGTCATGGCAAAGGCAGGCTTCACTGGAAATTGTCGACGTCTTAGTTTGAAAGGCAATCCAGTCTCTGATGGACAGAGATCAATTCTTGGAATGAAGACTACATTTCCTTCATCCGAGCCAGAAATTACTTTTGCTTGTATCAAGTTGTCAAACAAAGCAATAACAATCATGCGAGTCCCGTTGCAAAGTCCTTTTCTGCTGTTAAAATTACGCAAAAGCATTATAATTGTACCAACTTTTAATTTCAGGAGATGAGAAGGCATTCCGTTGGTGTTAGAGAATTTAGAAATTCCACGGGATATTGTTCGGAATTTTCCGTCTCATCTGGATCAATGGAATCGTGGCTCATATATTCAATATATTCTCCAGGAATACAATCCATAACTTTTGAATTGATCAAATCCACAGCATCATTTTTGGGACAAAGAATGGCATGTGATGCAGCATTCTGAATACTTTCGTCATTATTCACATCAATGACAATGTTTTCACCAAATATATCCAAGATTAAAGAGCCAGTGCAGATCATGTCTTGCGGGATCTCAATGACCTCATCACCAAGGTTGTAATCATTGGACAATTCTCCATTTCCCAGTTGAATTAACCAATTGCTATAATCAGAATCAATGGAGCGCATGTTGTTAATGAGCAGCAATTGATTGAAAAGCTGCCATTGTCGTGAATATTTAATGCAGCTCTCTACGATGTCTGTCCTTGTTCCATGAGAGATGATAGGAAGACACTGCCGAAAGTCTCCTCCCAAAACAATGACTTTCCCTCCAAAGGGTAATTTATTTTTCTTGGAAACATCAGTTGTCATGACATCCCGTAATAATTGATCAATTACATGCAAAGCGTATTTTGACAACATAGTAGACTCATCGATGATGAAGAGTTTGGTAGTCTTCAAATTTTGGGCCGCATCAGTATCATTTTGATTCTTGAAACAGATGTCTCATTAATTGGTATTGGTATGCCATACAGTGAATGGATAGTTCTTCCTCCTTGCAATAGATTAGCAGCAATCCCTGTACTGGCTGCAGGTGAGACAACTTCTCCTTCTCCTCTCAGTTCATGAATCAATAGATGATAGAGATTGTTTTCCCACTTCCACCTGGTCCGTCAATGAAAAAGCACTTTGGCCTTATCACTTGTATCCTCTAAAGCTTTATGGATTGCGTTATAGGCCAAACGTTGTTGATCGTTTAAGGTAACTTTCATTTCACGTGCTCTTACTAACTCTTCTTCTTTGTTGTATTGAGGACGAATGTGTGGTTTTCTTTTTGGGCGTGGCAGATTAAAATCATTAAAATGTTTAGCATGAAATTTTAAAACATGTTCAACATCAGTCATGGCATATCCTTCACAATGCTCACAATCATCAGTGTCAGGGTGGTAGGCATGGCAGTAATCTTGAACGAAGTGTTGTTTAAATTCTTGCCACAACTCCAGGGGATGATTAGGAGGACCAAAGACACATATATATGCAAACATGTCACGGAGCTGTGCAGGCATATTGAGAACACAGGCATCCAATAAAGTTTTTCTCCAAACAGTGTCATCGAAGAGCAATCCAAGGGCTAATGCCGCCTCTTTAAAAGTTGGGTATGTGACTTCCTTAACAGTCTTAAGGTTGTCAAAACTTGTAGCTCCTTTAACATGGAGTAACAACAGCCTTAAATAGTACCGTTCTTGTTCTTGAATACTAACAGTGTAGAGTCTACCAATGACTGAAGCACCTCCTCTCCTTCTAACTTCCCATGCACCTTCTTTCCAAACATAATGCTCAGGAATTTGACGATATAAGTACTCCCGAGCATTGGGATCATTCTCATTGAGGGCAAAGTAGGCCATGAGTGTTGATTGTCTGTCCATTGAATAACTGATGTTGTCTGCAGAATCACCCTCGTGAAAAAAAAGTGATTGTGAATGAGGCAGATGTACTGCAAGACGAATAATGCTGTGAGATTATCTATGCATTTGGAAAGCAAAGATTCGCCAAGCTGCCTCTGGTGCACTGACATATCTGGAATCCATGAATTTATGAGTTTCATCGTGTCTGATGTTGGTTTCACAAATTTCCACATTGGCTTTGTCATGACCTTTGTACACATATTTGAAGAGGTATTTTACGCTCTGAATGGAAGCACATACTTCCACATTGATATGGCACTTATATTTTAATAGAAGGAAAGGGTTATATGGAACCACCCAAGAATTATCAATCATCTTGGAATGGTGTGGAAAAGAAGGTCCTTCGTTTCTTTGATAACTTGGATATGCATCCTCAGGTATAACAGTTTTTGTTTGAAACTTTTTGGGAAAAGCTTTTTTACACTTTCCATTCTCCATACATGGAGAATTGGGATTGTGTTGTCCACAGGGGCCATGAATCATGTGTTGCATGACAATTTGATGGAGCACAGGGTAATGTAATGGATCAGGAATTTCAGCCCAAACAGTATTGTCCACTTTCACCTCAGTTCTTAGTTTTGAGTTGGCATCCAGAATAATTAGAATGTGAGCATGTGGTAGGCCTCGCTTTTGAAATTCTATCACATGAACCATAGCACAAACCTTACCAAATAATCCACAATTAATATCTTTCAAAAGGGCTTCAAGTTTAATCCTGAATACACGGGCCACTAAATCCGGTCGATGTTCAGCACGCTGCCATGGGTGTAAATTGGTTGCAATTTCACTCCATTTTGGATTACAGGTCATCGTTATAAAAAGATCTGGTCTTCCAAATTTAGTTACAATCGCCATGGCATCTTGATACCTCTGCTGCATATTGCGGGGACTTCCCTCAAAGGAAGATGGTAAAATTACCGTCTTGCCAATGGGGATTCCTTTTTCTACAGATTTTCTCAGCAAATGTTCCTGAAGGAGACAATAATCCTCCACCTTCAAATCCTTCTGGTGTTGGCGTATAAAATTTAAACGATTGGCCTCGATCTTAACATAGGCATCCACCAAGTACTGCTGTGTCAGTTTACCTCCATTAAGGACAGGATTGAATTCTTTCCGTACTGACAGCAAATAACAGTAATACTGCAGTTGTGTCACCCTGCGAAGATTTTGGCCTTGCTGCTTGAGTGCTTCATGCCACCCTTGCTCTCCATGAGGGAAAAACAATGGATACAGTAATGCATCCAAATTACTGTGTAAAATGCTTATTTGCTGTGTTTTGGGGGCCAAAGGATTATTTGGGTCTGGTTTTAGATGTATTAAAATGTCTCTTTTAAATGGTGGCTCTCCATCAGCATTTTCAAAGATGACTGCGACTTCATGGACAGCAGGATTGTTATACCGTCTTGGGTCTTGCTGTCTTTCTTGTTTAATTGCCATGATGATATTGGGCATGTTTGTGCCATGTTCCAATGCTTTGTGATCTTCTTCTTCCTCCACTTGCCGTAACATTTTGTAGGCTGAAACAAAGGGATTAATACCTTCCAATTGCTCAGCAATAATTCTCATCAAGGCTGGATTACATTGAGATTTTCTGGAGACTGTAGGCGTTGTTCAGTAGCAGTAGCACTATCCAAAATATACAGCTGTGCATATGCTGGAACTTGACCTTCAGCGGGGTGGAGAGTTCCAGTTCTATGGTAAATTTGGCCGTGAATCCGGAAACAATAAGGACCATGTCCACGTGGTTGAGAAACACTTGCACCCATGGAAGCAAATGCAAAGGAACTATTAATGCTCCTGATATTGTCCATGAGATTTTTACTATATGGGCTGTCTCCTTTGAGTAAAGTAGTGAAGAGCTCAGGGTACTGAGGTAATGGTACCTTAACTTTGCCCTTGTGACAACAAAGGGAGAACTGTCCATCAGATGGCCTTTCAGCCTCAAAATGTTGTGCTTCACAATGTTCACATAACATATTCATGGGCCCACAGGTATGTTCTAAAATACCGTTATCGTCATCAGTAAAGCCAATAGGGATTGATGACGTAGGTGAAGTGACCAACAGATGACCTTTTTTGTAGATGCCTACATAAATAAGGCGTGGCTGTGTAGAACTGTCAACACATTCAACAAAAGAAGTAGTGACTGAAGACTTCTTACTGAGGTTTTTTTTTTTGCGTAGTTGATGCTGTGAGGCAGCCAAATGGGACAAATGGCGTTGTTTTGAGGTAGGTGACATAATTTGTAAACGTTTGACTTTAGCCAATTTGTGTCTTGTCATGTGCAGAAGCAGTCTTGTCTGTTCTTGTTTTAGAAGAACATTTGCCCTTCACTTTACCCGTGCCAGATGTTGAAGGCAGTTGAGTTTCAGAAAGTGTTTGAGACACAGATATGGACGCCATATCAGAGATAGATGGTTCTCCTTGCACCTTCACCTGTTGTCTTTTGCGTTTCCCGCCTCAGCTTTTTTGGCCAACCGACTACTTCTTTCTTCAGCAGACTCCTTTGCAATTCTTTTATTCAAATCCTCCCTGAGCTTAAGCAAACGGAGACATCTTGTTTCCGGATCTTCCTGCGCACGCTTCTTGCGCTGGCATGCAGCATTCTTAGCTCTAACAGAGCTTTTTTGTTTGTCAGAGCTCATATTGAGCACAGTACAGAAAAAATGTATGCAATAATAGCTACAGTATATTATTTAAGGAAGCAATGAATATACATTCTGCATAACAATATAGTCAAAGTATTAATATTTATATTGATATTTTTTATTATATACAATATATTTTTTATATATAAATTATATCATAAAAATATATCAAAAAAATAACATCAGCGTTTTTCGTAATTTGCAGCAGATGCGGTAAAAAAACCGCATCTACCGCGTTTGCCGGATTACCATTACACTTGGGGCCCTTTCACATCAGCATTTTTTTTTAAATCGCGGCAGATGCGGTGAAAAAAACGCATCTGCCGTAATTACCGCATACCGGCTGCACTTGCGGCGCGGTTGCGGTTTTTGCCATGCAAAGTATAGGCGGACTTGCGGCAGGTGCGACAATTGCGGTTTTGCACTTGTGGCAGGTGCGGCCGCGAAAAAAACCGCGGCTGACCGCGTTTTTTTTCGGGGCCGCACCTGCCGCAAGTGCAAAACCGCACTTGCCGCACCTGCCGCAAGTCCGCCTGTACTTTGCATGGCAAAAAACCGCAACCGCGCCCAAGTGCAGCCGGTATGCGGTAATGGCGGCAGATGCGTTTTTTTCACCGCATCTGCCGCGATTTAAAAAAAACGCTGATGTGAAAGGGCCCTTACGGTACAGTTGCGGTTTTTGCCATGCAAAGTATAGGCTGAAAAAAATTTATATAATTGTGTATCAGATAGATCAATAATCTATTTAATACCAATATATACAATATATTTTTATATATAAATATCATAAAAATATATCCAAAAAATATATTATATATATTATTAACTTAAATAAATTATGTATATTATACATTACAATTTATTATAATGTGTGTGTGGTATATATATATATATATATATATATATATTATATATATAATATATAATATATAAATATATATAATATATTAAATATAATATACTAATCTATATACATATATATAATTGGCATGTCTATATCTATATATATATATATATATATATATATATATATATATATATTTATATATATATTTATTAATCTATATATCTACATATTAATCTATATATCTATATATCTATATATATAAAAAAAATATATATATATCTCTATATATATCTATATATATATATATAAAATATCTATATATATATTATAATATATATATATATAATTATGAATATATCAATAAATAATCGATTATATTGGCCCAAAAAGAATATATATATATATATATATATATATATATATATATATATAGATTAATATACAATATATATAGATTAATATACAATATAGATATTTAGATTAATATACAATACAGATATATAGATATATAGATTAATATACAATATAGATATATAGATTAATATACAATATAGATATATAGATATATAGATTAATATACAATATAGATATATAGATTAATATACAATATAGATATATAGATTAATATACAATACTAGCTGTGAGCCCGATGCAAATGCATCGGGATTCTAGAACGTGCAGTTAATTAGATTATAGTAGCTATATTATTTTTTTTTTTATTTATATTTTTTTTATTTCCAATTTTTTTTAATAACTTAATGTTATGAATATTTTATTTATTAGTTTTATTTTATTAGAATTAGTTAATGTTATGAATTTTTATATGGAATTTTTTTTTTTATTATTTATGATTTTATTATTGTATTATTTATTATAGAATATTTTTAGAATATTATTTTTTTTTTTATTTTAATTGATTTTTTTTTTATTTGAGTAATTTGAATTTCTTAGAATTAGTTATGTATATTAATATTTTAATTATATATATATATTATATATTTTTTTAATTTTGATTTATTTTAATATTTATTATTTTTATTATTTGTATATTAATTTTTTATTTTAATGAAATTTATTTGTATTAGATTATTTTTTTTTTATTTAAATTAGTTTAATTTAATTAATATATTAATTTTATATATTATATTTTTTTTTTTATTTTATTGGGGGGGTGTTGAATACTTTTTGGGGGGGTTGTAAGGACTTTTTGGGGGGGTTGAATACTTTTTGGGGGTGAATACTTTTTGGGGGGGTGTGAATACTTTTTGGGGGTTGAATACTTTTTGGGGGGGTTGAATACTTTTTGGGGGGGCGTGAATACTTTTTGGGGGTGTGTGGTGAATACTTTTTGGGGGGTGTGAATACTTTTTGGGGGTGTGTGAATACTTTTTGGGGGTGTGTGAATACTTTTTGGGGGGTTGAATACTTTTTGGGGGTGGTGTGAATACTTTTTGGGGGGGTTGAATACTTTTTGGGGTGGTTGTGAATACTTTTTGGGGGCTGAGTGCTCGCAATGGCCGCGAAGTGGGCATTGCGAGTCGCTGGCCGAAAATCGAACCAGAGGCTCGGCCACAAAGTTAGCGATTTACCGCTCAGGCAGCGACTCGCGCTACATGTGCGGTAAATCGCTAACTTTGTGGCCGAGCCTCTGGTTCTATTTTCGGGCAGCGACTCGCAATGGCCGCTTCGCGGCCATTGCTCGCACTCAGCCAGCGACTCGCAATGGCCTCGCGGCCATTGCTCGCGCAGGCCAACTGGTGACGTCACAGAGTGACATAGCCACGGTCTTTTCGGGGTCCGACACGGAAGTGCCTACGGCAATTATATAGTAGATATATATATCAGTACGATGGTATATGGTGGTAATTAGAGCACATGTATAGCAGCACTATAGTATATGGCGGTAGATATAGTAAATGTATAGCAGCACTATAGTATATGGCGGTACATTACAGTACATGTATAGCAGTGCTATGGTTATATGGCGGTGCATTATAGTAAATGTATAGCAGCACTATAGTATATGGCGGTACATTACAGTACATGTATAGCAGTGCTATGGTATATGGCGGTACATTAGAGTACATGTATAGCAGCGCTATGGTATATGGCAGTACATTATAGTAAATGTATAGCAGCACTATAGTATATGGCGGTACATTACAGTACATGTTATAGCAGTGCTATGGTATATGGCGGTACATTACAGTACATGTATAGCAGCACTATGGTATATGGCAGTACATTATAGCACATGTATAGCAGCACTATGGTATATGGCAATACTGCGGTCACCGCGGTCCCCCACTCCTCCTGGCCCCCGGTTGTCCACAGTAAAATTAAAAAAATCCTCAGTGAGGATACTCACCTGTCCGGCGGCTCGCTCCACCTCCGCCTTGTAGGCCTACAGGCCTTTAGGACCTGTAGTTGCCTGGGCAAGCGATCAGCTGAGGAGGGGAGGGGGGGCAGGATTGTGTTGGGGGGCAGAATGAAGCGAGCGGGGCAGAATGAAGCGAGCGGGGCAGGATGGAGCGGGAAGGGGGGGCAGGATGGAGGGGGAAGGGGGGGCAGGATGGAGCGGGAAGGGGGGGCAGGATGGAGCGGGAGGGGCAGGATGGAGGGGGGAAACAGGATGAAGCCGGGGAAAACAGGATGGAGCGGGGGGGGAACAGGATGGAGCGGGGGGGGAACAGGATGGAGGCGGGGCAACAGGATGGAGGCGGGGCAACAGGATGGAGGCGTGGGCACAGGATGGAGGCGGGGCAACAGGATGGAGGCGGGGCAACAGGATGGAGGCGGGGCAACAGGATGGAGGCGGGGCAACAGGATGGAGGCGGGGCAACAGGATGGAGGCGGGGGCAACAGGATGGAGGCGGGGCAACAGGATGGAGGCGGGGCAACAGGATGGGAGGCGGGGCAACAGGATGGAGGGCGGGGGAGGGGGGCGGCAGGATGGAGCGAGCAGGGCAGGATGGAGGCGGGGGAGCAAGAAGAGCGGGAGGCAGGATGGATTGAGCGGGGCAGGATGGAGGCGGAGGAGCAGGATGAAGCCGAAGGGGCAGGATTGAGCAGATGAGCAAAATGGAGCAAGCGGGGCCGGATGAGTAAGCGTGAGGGCAGGATGGAGGCAGGGGAGCAAGAACAGCGGGGGTGAGGATGGAGCGAGCAGGGCAGGATGGAGTGAACGGGGCAGGAAGTAGTAAGTGGGGCAGGAAGGAGCAAGGGGGGCAGGATGGTGGGTGGGGGGGCAGGATGGTGGGTGGCGGAGCAGGATGGAGAGGCGGCGGGGCAGAATGGAGGCGGGAGGGGCAGGATGGAGGCGGAGGGGCAGGATGGAGGCGGAGGGGCAGGATGGAGGCGGAGAGGGCAGGATGGAGGCGGAGGGGCAGGATGGAGGCGGAGGGGCAGGATGGGAGTCGGAGGGGCAGGATGGAGTCGGAGGGGCAGGATGGAGTCGGAGCGAGGCAGGATGGAGACGGCGGGGCAGGATGGAGACGGCAGGGCAGGATTGGTGGCGGCAGGGCAGGATGGTGGCGGGGGGAGGGGGGGCGGGGAGGATGGAGGCGGCGGGGCAGGATGTTGGCGGGGGGTGAGGATTGGTGGTGGGGTGCGGGATGGAGTCGGGGGGGCAGGATGGTGTTGGGTGGGGCATGGATGGATAGGGGGGGGCAGGATGGAGGCGCTCCTCCTGACCCCCTCCGCTCCCCGTGGCACCCGTCCCTCTGGGCCTCCAGTCTCTGCGGCCCCCCCTCCCTCTGGGGCTGCACACCCCCCTCCCCCCTCCTTCATGGTGATAATAAAACTAAAAAAACCTCAGTGAGGATACTTACCCTGCGGCGGCTCGCACCACCCGTCTTGTAGGTGGCAGGACAGGACCTGTCGTTGGCTGGGAAACCGATCTGCTGGGGGTCAGTGGGCAAAGCGAGCGTCAGTGGGCAGAGTGGGGGATGAGTGGGAAGAGCAGGGGTTAGAGGGCAGAGTCATTGGGCAGAGCAGGGGTCTGTGGGCAGAGCAGGGGTCTGTGGGCAGAGCTGGGGTCTGTGGGCAGAGCTGGGGTCTGTGGGCAGAGCTGGGGTCTGTGGGCAGAGCTGGGTCTGTGGGCAGAGCTGGGGTCTGTGGGCAGAGCTGGGGTCTGTGGGCAGAGCTGGGGTCAGTGGGCAGAGCTGGGGTCAGTGGGCAGAGCTGGGGTCAGTGGGCATGGTCAGTAGCCAGAGGGGGGGGTGGTAAAGTGGGCAGAGCAGGGTCAGTGGGCAGAGCGGGGGTGAGTGGGCAGAGTGGGGGGTGAATGGGCAGAGCAGGGTCAGTGAGCAGGATTTGGGGGTCAGTGGTCAGAGCAGGGTCATAGCGGGGGTCAGTGGTCAGAGCAGGGGTTAGTGGGCAGAGTGATTGGGCAGAGCAGGGGTGAGTGGGCACAGTCAAGTGGAGCAGAGCAGGGGTCAGCGGGCAGAGCGGGGGTAGGTGTGGCAGAGCAGGGTTTAGTGGGCATAGCAAGGGTTATTGGGCACAGTCAGTGGGCAGAGCAGGGGTTAGTGGGCACAGTCAGTAGGCACAGCAGGGGTTAGTGGGAAAAATCAGTGAGCAGAGCAGGGGTGAGTGGGCACAGTCAGTGAGCAGAGCGGGGGTGAGTGGGCAGAGCAGGGTTTAGTGGGCATAGCAAGGGTTTATTGGGCACAGTCAGTGGGCAGAGCAGGGGTTAGTGGGCAGAGCGGCGGTCAGTGGGCACAGTGAGTGGGCAGAGAAGGGTCAGTGGGTAGAGCATGGGGTGAGTGGGCACGGTCAGTTGGCAGAGCAGGGGTCAGTGGGCATGGTGAAAGGGCCAGAGCGGGGGGTGAGTGAACAGAGGGTGGTCAGTGGGCAGAGCAGGGTCAGTGGTAAAAGCAGGGGTGAGTGGGCAGATGTGGGAGTAAATGAGCAGAGCAGGGTCAGTAGGCAGTGGTGAGGGGTCAGTGGGCAGAGCATGGTCAGTGGGCAGTGTGAGGGGTAAGTGGGCATAGCATGTTCAGTGGGCAGTGTGAGGGGTGAGTGGGCCAGTGTGAGGGGTTCAGTGGGCAGTGTGAGGGGTGAGTGGTCAGAGCAGGGTCAGTGGGCAGAGCAGGGTCAGTGTGAGGGGTGAGTGGGCAGAGCAGGGTCAGTGGGGTGTGTGAGGGGTCAGTGGGCAGAGCAGGGTGAGTGGGCAGTGTGAGTGGTCAGTGAGCAGAGCAGGGTCAGTGGGCAGAGCAGGGTGAGTGGGCATTGAGGGGGTCAGTGGGCAGAGCATGTTCAGTGGGCAGAGGAGGGTCAGTGGGCAGTGTGAGGGGTCAGTGGGCCGAGCAGGGTGAGTGGGCAGAGCAGGGTCAGTGAGGGGTGAGTGGGCAGAGGATGGTCAGTGGGCAGAGCAGGGTCAGTGTGAGGGGTCAGTGGGCAGTGAGGGGTGAGTGGGCAGAGCATGGTGAGTGGGCAGAGCAGGTTGAGTGGCCAGTGTGAGGGGTCAGTGGGCCGAGCAGGGTGAGTGGGCAGAGCATGGTCAGTGGGCATAGTGGGGGTGGAGTGGGCAGAGAGGGCGTGAGTGGGCAGAGAGGGGGTCAGTGGGCAGAGCAGGGTCAGTGGTCAGAGTGGGGGGTGAATGGGCAGAGCAGGGTCAGAGAGGGGGTCAGTGTGCAGAGTGGGGTCAGTGTGAAGAGTAGGGGGGTGAGTGGTCAGAGTGGGGGTCTGGTCAGATGTGGGGGTCAGTGGGCAGAGCAGGGTCAGGGGCAGAGTGGGGGTCAGTGTGCAGAGTGGGGGTCAGTGTGCAGAGTGGGGGTCAGTGTGCAGAGTGGGGGTCAGTGTGCAGAGTGGGGGTCAGTGTGCAGAGTGGGGGTCAGTGTGCAGAGTGGGGGGTCAGTGTGCAGAGTGGGGGTCAGTGTGCAGAGTGGGGGTCAGTGTGCAGAGTAGGGGGGTGACGTGGGCAGAGTGGGGGTCAGTGTGCGAGTGGGGGTCAGTGTGCAGAGTGGGGGTCAGTGTGCAGAGTGGGGGTCAGTGTGCAGAGTGGGGGTCAGTGTGTGCAGAGTGGGGGTCAGTGTGCAGAGTGGGGGGTCAGTGTGCAGAGTGGGGTGTCAGTGTGCAGAGTGGGGGTCAGTGTGCAGAGTGGGGGTCAGTGTGCAGAGTGGGGGTCAGTGTGCAGAGTGGGGGTCAGTGTGCAGAGTGGGGGTCAGTGTGCAGAGTGGGGGTCAGTGTTGCAGAGTGGGGGTCAGTGTGCAGAGTGGGGGTCAGTGTGCAGAGTGGGGGTCAGTGTGCAGAGTGGGGGTCAGTGTGCAGAGTGGGGGTCAGTGTGCAGAGTGGGGGTCAGTGTGCAGAGTGGGGGTCAGTGTGCAGAGTGGGGGTCAGTGTGCAGAGTGGGGGTCAGTGTGCAGAGTGGGGGTCAGTGTGCAGAGTGGGGGTCAGTGTGCAGAGTGGGGGCTGTCAGTGATGCAGAGTGGGGGTCAGTGTGCAGAGTGGGGGTCAGTGCAGAGTGGGTCAGTGTGCAGAGTGGGGGTCAGTGTGCAGAGTGGGGGTCAGTGGGCAGAGTGGGGGTCAGTGGGCAGAGTGGGGGTCAGTGGGCAGAGCAGGGTCAGAGTGGGGGTCAGTGTGCAGAGTGGGGGGTCAGTGTGCAGAGTGGGGGTGGAGGGGAAGAGTAGTGGGGGTGAGTGGGCAGAGTTTGGGGGTCAGTGGGCCAGAGCAGGGTCAGAGTGGGGGTCAGTGTGCAGAGTGGGGGTGAGGGGGGCAGAGAGGGGGTGAGGGGGAAGAGTAGGGGGGTCAGTGGGCAGAGCAGGGTCAGTGTGCAGAGTGGGGTCTGGTCAGAGTGGGGGGTCTGGTCAGAGTGGGGGTCTGGTCAGAGTGGGGGTCAGTGGGCTGAGTGGGGGTCAGTGGGCAGAGTGGGGGTCAGTGGGCAGAGTGGGGGGTGAGGGGGGCAGAGAGGGGGTGAGGGGGAAGAGTAGGGGGGTGAGTGGGCAGAGTTTGGGGGTCAGTGGTCAGAGTGGGGGTCAGTGGTCAGAGTGGGGGTCAGTGGGCAGAGCAGGGTCAGAGTGGGGGTCAGTGTGCAGAGTGGGGGTGAGGGGGGCAGGAGCGGGGTGAGGGGGAAGAGTAGGGGGGTCAGTGGGCAGAGTTTGGGGGTCAGTGGGCAGAGTGGGGGTCAGTGGTCAGAGTGGGGGTCAGTGGGCAGAGCAGGGTCAGAGTGGGGGTCAGTGTGCAGAGTGGGGGTCAGTGTGCAGAGTGGGGGTGAGGGGGAAGAGTTGGTGGGTGAGTGGGCAGAGTGGGAGTCAGGGGCAGAGAGGGGGTCAGTGTGCAGCGCAGGGGGGATGAGTAAGCAGAGTAGGTTAGATCGGAAAAGGACCTTTGATGACGTCACGATCATGTGATCTGTGACTCCCCCCATCATCGTGACGTCATCAGAGGTCCTCAAGCAGGATGAAGAGAGATCGCGTCTGGCTGGAAGGAGCTGTGGTAAGAGGCCGGGGGGGGGTGACCGGACAGTGGAGGGGGGCGATCGGGGAGCGGAGGGGCAGTGGTGATAGGCTGGGGTGACCGGGCAGTGGAGGATGGCTATGGTGACAGGCAGGGGGGTGATGGGCAGCGGGGGGAAGTGTATGTGACAGGCGGAGGTGAGCGGGGCAGTGGAGGATGGCTATGGTGACAGGCAGGGGGGTGATGGGGCAGCGGGGGGAAAGTGTTTGTGACAGGCGGAGGTGAGCGGGCAGTGGAGGATGGCTATGGTGACAGGCAGGGGGGTGATGGGGGCAGGCAGCGCGGGCAGGAGGAGGATCATCACTATTAATATGTGTGCTGACAGCGGCGACGGCTCGCAATGCCCGCTACGCGGGCAATGCTTCGCCGTGGTGACGTCACAGTGTGACAAAGCCACGGCACGTCGGGGGCCGACACAAAACGTGCTGACGGCAATTATATAGTAGATAGATATATAGATTAATATAAATATATGATATATAGATTAATATACAAATAGATTAATATAACAATATAGATATATAGATTAATATACACATATAGATATATAGATAATATACAATATAGATATATAGTTATTATAACAATATAGATATATTGATATATAATTAATATACAATATAGATATATAGATTAATTACAATATAGTATTAATATAATATAGATTATAGATTAATATACAATATAGATATATATAGATTAATATACAATATAGATATATATAGATTAATATTACAATATAGATATATAGATATATAGATTATATATACAATATAGATATATAGATTAATATACAATATAGATTATATAGATATATAGATTAATATACAATATAGATATATAGATATATAGATTAATATACAATATAGATATATATATAGATATATAGATTAATTACAATATAGAGATATATAGATTAATATACAATATAGAGATATTAGATTAATATACAATTAGAGATATATAGATTAATATACAATATAGAGATATTATAGATTAATATACAATATAGATATATATAGATTAATATACAATATAGATATATATAGATTAATATACAATTAGATATATAATAGATATAATACAATATAGATATATAGATTAATATACAATATAGATATATAGATTAATTACAATATAGATATATAGATTAATATACAATATAGATATATAGATATATAGATTAATATACAATATAGATATATAGATATATAGATTAATATACAATATAGATATATATATAGATATATAGATTAATATACAATATAGAGATATATAGATTAATATACAATATAGAGATATATAGATTAATATACAATATAGAGATATATAGATTAATATACAATATAGAGATATATAGATTAATATACAATATAGTATATATAGATTAATATACAAATATAGATATATATAGATTAATATACAATATAATATATATAGATTAATATACAATATAGATATATATAGATTAATATACAATATAGATATATAGATTAATATACAATATAGATATATAGATTAATATACAATATAGATATATAGATTAATATACAATATAGATATATAGATTAATATACAATATAGATATATAGATTAATATACAATATAGATATATAGATTAATATACAATATAGATATATATAGATTAATATACAATATAGATATATATAGATTAATATACAATATAGATATATATAGATTAATATACAATATAGATATATATAGATTAATATACAATATAGATATATATAGATTAATATACAATATAGATATATATAGATTAATATACAATATAGATATATATAGATTAATATACAATATATATAGTAATCATATACATATATATAATATGACATCTATATATATTAATCTATATCTATATATCTCTATCTATATATCTATATATAGATATATGTATATAATATCTCTCTATATATATATATGTGTATATATATATAGATATATAGATATATGTGTATATATCTCTCTATATATCTCTCTCTCTCTCTCTCCTCTCTCTCTCTCTCTCTCTCTCTCCTCTCTCTCCTCTTCTCTCTCTCTCTCTCTCTCTCTCTCTCTTCATATATATATATATATATAATATATATATATATATATATATATATATTTATGAATATATCAATATTAATACTAAATTAATAATCGATTAATACTAATAATTAATATTAACACTAATAATAAAAATATTAATAATTATTAATAATTTAATAATCAATTATATTGGCCAAAAAAGATATCTTAGCTGATATTGTAGAGATGAGGTTCCAGCACTGGTTTTCCGACGTCCGTCCCACAGGATCACCAAGGCATAATCGATTAATAATAATTAATATTAACACTAATAATAATAATAATAATTAATAATCGATTTATATTGGCCCCAAAAGATGTCTTGTAGGGATGAGGTTCCAGCACTGGTTTTCCGACGTCCGTCCCACAGGTCATCAAGGCAGGAATAATTTGTGAGGAAAAGTTAAATTAAACACTATAAAATTGCGGGGGGGGGGGACTATAGTGATTGGTAGGCAAAAAGGGTCGCCACCCAGCAACAGCGCAGTGAGCCGCGGGTTTTTTTCGCGGGCAAACCTGCCGCAAGTGCAAAACCGCACTTGCCGCACCTGCCGCAGGTCCCCCTATACTTTCTATGGGGATTACCGCAACCGCGCCGCAAGTGCTCGCACTCAGCCAGCGACTCGCAATGCGGCGCGATTGCGGTAATCCTTGTGGGGATTACCACAACCGCGCCGCAAGTGCTCGCATTCAACCAGCGGCTCGCAATGCGGCGCGGTTGCAGTAATCCTTATGGAGATATATATATTTAAATACAATATATATAATAAAATTATATATAAATATATATATATATATATATATATATATATATATTACTAATCATATACATATATATAATATGGCATCTATATATATATATATGTGTGTGTGTGTGTGTGTATATATATATATATATATATATATATATATATTAAAATCTATAGCTATATATTTATATATATATATATATATATATAATTATGAATATATCAATAAATAAATATATATATTATATATAATGTGTGTGTGTGTGTGTATATGTATATATATATATGTGTATATATATATAATATTATATGTGTGTATATATGTATATATATATATATATATATATATATATATATATATATATATAATATTAGCTTATAGTAGTTATAGCTGTTAGCCTGATGCAAATGCATCGGGAGTCTAGAATATGTTTATTGTTTTTTCAAAGATATTTAAATAATAATCCAATTATTCCAATGACATCTTTACAGCAACTACATATATTTGTATTGTTGATATCATATAATGAAAAATTGAACAATTATGTTGTAAGGGTCTTAGAACACAAAGTAGCAATACTTGTTAATGCGTCAATCATTAGAATTGATGAATTAATAATAATAATGTGTGTATCAGCCAGTTTGTGTCAGCTCACCAATCGCGTCAAGATGCCCTTACGCCTGTTGAGACCTACTCTAACTAAATCCGAATTGATATTATTTAAATGTTTTATGGCTGGATTTGTCTTAGATTTTTAGAGGATCATGTTGTAAATAAATAAATAAATTTTATAAATTGATACAAAAGGAGTTACCAACTACAAACTTGCAGCAATGTCCACACAATAATTAAAAAACTTGTAGTTAACCTGCGGTAAATGAAGTGAACGTGGCTTTGGCAGGTGCATAACATGCATCCACTAAATAAGCAGAGGTGACTGTAGTTGATGTGGATGACACTGCCGCAACTATGTTGTCTGCACAAAACCGCAAGTGAAGTACAAATTGCATACATGCAGTCATGAAAATTACAGCAAGTATGTTGTCGGTGAGTCCTTCATGATCAATTATGATCATTTAGTATATTCCTCAATAATGTGAAAAAAATCTAAGAAAATTGGCATGGTAGAATCTAATGAATAATTTTTTTTTGTCCCTGTCTATCTAAACATGTGTAACACACCTTGCTAATGAGATGTGTGTGAACAGCCGTCCCACCCGTCTCTTAGCTGTTCACAAAAACCTCTCCCTGTAAAGAATGAGAATGAAATCTCTCAGCACATATAGTGCTGGAGCTTTAAAAAGTGGTTTCTATCACCCACTGTAGAAATGTGGATGATACACATCTCTTCATATTATCTTAAATGTGTTTTCACAAAAAATATATTAGAAATCAGTATATAAAAGAATAAAATGTGAAACAGTAAAAAATTTTTTTTTTTTTTTTTTTCTTTTTCAAAAGATAAATAAACGGAAGAATAGTCATAGGAAGAGTTCAGTGCAAAATATTCTTGTAGACAATATTTTTGGTAAATACTTTGTCACTGTTAGGAAAGCAATTTGCCTTGGATTGGAGTGTCCACCACTTTCACTTTTACATTGGATCGTCTTCTCACTCTTGAAAAAGCCACATACAATTGTCCATGTCCAAAAACAGGTTCTGGCAAAAAAATCCCTACTTTCTCAAGTGTTTGTCCTTGGGATTTATTGATTGTCATGGCAAAAGCTGGCCTTCAGAGGAAATTGGCGACGTCTTAACTTAAAAGGCAAGCCGGTTTCTGATGGGCACAAATCAATCCTGGGAATGAAAACCACATTTCCTCCAGCAGACCCAAGTAATGACTTTTGCTCGAATCAGGTTGGCAAACAAACCGGTGACAATTAAGCGAGTCCCATTGCAAAGACCTTTTCTGCTGTTGAAGTTCCTCAAAAGCATTACAATGGTGCCGATTTTTAATTTCAGACGATGAGATGGCATTCCCGTGGGTGTAAGTGAATTTAAAAACTCAACAGGGTATTGCTCTGGGTCCTCTGTCTCGTCTGGATCAATGGAATCATCACTAATGTATTCTGTGTACTCTCCAGCAATGCAATCTATGATCTTAGAGTTGACCTGATCCACATCATCATTTTTGGGGCAAAGAATGCTTTCATTGTCATTGACATCAATTACAATGTTTTCACCAAAAATGTCAAATATTAGTGAGCCTGTGCAAATCATATCTTCAGGGATTTCTATAACATCATCTCCAAGGTTATAAGAATTGGTCAATTGTCCATTTCCCAGCTGAAGTATCCAATTGCTGTATTCTGGATCAACAGAGCGCATGTTGTCAAGTAGTGGCAATTGAGTGAAAATCTGCCATTGTCTGGAATATTTAATGCAACTCTCTACGATATCAGTTCGTGTTCCATGAGGAATAATAGGAAGACACTGACGAAAGTCTCCTCCCAGAACAATGACTTTCCCTCCAAAGGGTGTTTTATTTTTCTTCGAGATATCTTTGGTCTTAACATCTTTTAATAGTTGGTCAATGACATGCAGTGCGTATTTAGATAGCATAGTGGATTCATCAATAATGAAAAGTTTAGTATTCTTCAAATGGTGTGCAGCATCAGTATCATTTTTGATTCTTGAAACAGATGTTTCATTGATTGGAATAGGTATCCCGTAAAGTGAATGGATGGTTCTTCCTCCTTCCAATAAGTTGGCTGCAATCCCAGTACTGGCAGCAGGTGACACAGTTTCTCCTTCTCCTCTTATTTGACGAATTAACAAATCATACAAATATGTTTTCCCACTGCCACCTGGGCCATCAATGAAAAAGCACTTAGCTTGCTGACTTGTATCCTGTAATGCTTCATTTATGGCATTATACGCCAAAAGTTGTTGTTCATTTAAAGTTTCTTTCATTTCTTGGGCTCTTCTAAACTCCTCCTCTTTGTTGTATTGTGGTTGTAGTTGTTGTTTTTTTTGGGGCGTGGTAGATTAAAATCCGTAAAGCTTTTGCCATGAAATTTTAACACATTTTGAACATCTGTCATTGCATAGCCTTCACAATGCTCACAGTCCTCATTGTTAGGGTGATATGCACGGCAGTAGTCTTCAATAAAATCTTTTTTAAATTCTTGCCACAACTCCAATGGATGAGCAGGAGGACCAAAGATACATATGTAAGCAAACATATCCCGGAGCTGTGCAGGCATGTTTAGAACACAGCCATCCAGTAAGGTATTTCGCCAAATACTGTCATCCAAAAGTAATCCAAGGGCTATTGCTGCCTGTTTAAAAGTTGGGTACTCGACTTCATTAACGGTCTTAGGCTACGTTCACACATCGCGTATTTTGTCGCGTATTTTTACGCATGCAGTTTTCTAAAGAAATACGCGCGTTTTTTTACGCGCGTAAAAAAAACGCATGTGCGTTCACACACATGCGTTTTTTGATGCGTTTTTTTACGGACGCGTCTTTTTCTGCATGTGTACTGCAAACACATAGAAATAAAGTGTGTTAAAAAAAAAAGAAAAAAAAAAACCTTGTGATGTCATTTCCTTTCTTTTCCATTATTACATTCTCCATTGAAAAGTGTACTAGAGAATGGACAATCTACATGCTGCATTTTCTATGTCCAGCAAGGGTAACCCAAGCAGCTGGGGGCTGGAATCCTCAGCGTGGTGAGGCCCAACCGTTCTGGGCCCCCCACGCTAAGGACCGCAGCCAACAGCCGCCCCAGGAGTGGCGCCTCAATGAGAGATGCCAAACCTTGCAGGTACCTCGCTCTTCCAGCTGCCCTGGGCGGTGGCAGTCTGGGTAATAACGGGGTTGGTGACACCTTTTTTGACAGCTGCCACCAAGCCCCTATTGGTAATGTCAGCCGTCAGTGTGACAGCCAGCTATTAGCAATAGGGAAATTGAGATTGGAAACAAAAAAAAAAAAACACTTTGTAAAAATAATCTTTATTATTAAAAAAAAAACTAGAAATAGGCCCGATGCTATTGCATCGGGAGTGCGGTGAAATGAACAGGTGCCGTATAAATAGCCGCTGAATAGCACAGTCCTCTCTCCAGAAACTACACTGTTGTTGCAAGATTTATATGGAGTATATGGTGGCTCAGTGGTTAGCGCTGTATATGGTGGCTCAGTGGTTAGCACTGTATATGGTGGCTCAGTGGTTAGCACTGTATATGGTGGCTCAGTGGTTAGCACTGTATATGGTGGCTCAGTGGTAATCACTGTACAGTGGCTCAGTGGTTAGCACTGTATGGTGGCTCAGTGGTTAGCACTGTATGGTGGATCAGTGGTTAGCACTGTATACGGTGGCTCAGTGGTTAGCACTGTATATGGTGGCTCAGTGGTTAGCTCTGTATACGGTGACTCAGTGGTTAGTATTATATACAGTAGCTCAGTGGTTGGCACTGTATACGGTGGCTCAGTGGTTAGCACTGTATGGTGGATCAGTGGTTAGCACTGTATACGGTGGCTCAGTGGTTAGCACTGTATACGGTGGCTCAGTGGTTAGCACTGTATACGGTGGCTCAGTGGTTAGCACTGTATACGGTGGCTCAGTGGTTAGCGCTGTATACGGTGGCTCAGTGGTCAGCGCTGTATACGGTGGCTCAGTGGTCAGCACTGTATACGGTGGCTCAGTGGTTAGCACTGTATACGGTGGCTCAGTGGTTAGCACTGTATATGGTGGCTCAGTGGTTAGCACTGTATACGGTGGCTCAGTGGTCAGCGCTGTATACGGTGGCTCAGTGGTCAGCGCTGTATACGGTGGCTCAGTGGTTAGCGCTGTATACGGTGGCTCAGTGGTTAGCACTGTATACGGTGGCTCAGTGGTTAGCACTGTATATGGTGGCTCAGTGGTTAGCACTGTATATGGTGGCTCAGTGGTTAGCACTGTATATGGTGGCTCAGTGGTTAGCACTGTATACGGTGGCTCAGTGGTTAGCACTGTATACGGTGGCTCAGTGGTTAGCACTGTATATGGTGGCTCAGTAGTTAGCACTGTACACGGTGGCTCAGTGGTTAGCACTGTATATGGTGGCGCAGTGGTTAGCACTGTATATGGTGGCTCAGTGTTTAGCACTGTATATGGTGGCTCAGTGGTTAGCACTGTATACGGTGGCTCAGTGGTTAGCACTGTATACGGTGGCTCAGTGGTTAGCACTGTATATGGTGGCTCAGTGGGTAGCGCTGTATATGGTGGCTCAGTTGTTAGCACTGTATACAGTGGCTCAGTGGTTAGCACTGTATACAGTGGCTCAGTGGTTAGCACTGTACAGTGGCCTCCTCTCCTCCCTGGCCTCCCTTTTCTGTCGTCCCTGGCCTCCCTGGTCTCGTCTCCTCCATGTCCTCCTCTCCTCCTTAGCCTCCCTTTGTGGGGAGCTCCAATGTGGAGACACACAGGGACCCTCGAAACATGGTGTCCGCTAACAATTTGAGCTCATTTTCCATTCAAATTGTTAGCGGACACCATGTCGCGTTTGGAGAACCTGTGTACCACCAGCACAAGGGCAACTGGAAGAGTTGGGTTGCAGCACCAGAAAATGCCGCCTCTAATGAATGCGCTATTTTCTTGGGTCGCTGTGGGTTGCAATTTGCAGCGTGGGGGACCACAACATTTGGGTCTGTCCACGCTGAGGATTCCAGTCATCCAGCTGCCAAGTTGTACCTGGCTGGCTACCAAAAATACAACGAAGGACTTTTTTTTTTATTTCTAGAACAAATTCAAGAAAAAAAAATGACGTAGGGCTCCGCCATATTTTTGGTCCAGCCAGGTACAACTTGGCAGCTACAGACTGCCAGCAACCCCCAGCTGCCTCGTTGTACCTGGCTGCAACCAAAAATACAGCGAAGCCCTCTTTTTTTTTTATTTCTAGAACAAATTCTAGAAAAAAAAATGACGTAGGGCTCCGCCATATTTTTGGTCCAGCCAGGTACAACTTGGCAGCTGGGGGCTGGAATCCTCAGCATGGAAAGGCCCAAGCGTTCTGGGCCCCCCATGCTGCGAATTGCAGCCCGCAGCCACCCCAGAAAATGGCGCATTCATTGAAGCGCCATTTTCTGGCGCTGTACCCATGCTCTTCCAGTCGCCCTGGTGCCGGTGGCAAACTGGGTAATAAAGGGGTTAATGCCAGCTTTTTATTGGCAGCTGGCACTAAGCCCGAGATTCATAATATTGGGCCAATGTTAGACCCGCCATTAGGAATCTCTGGTAAGTAGTCAATAAATACACACAGAGAAAAATATTTTTATTTTGAAAAAAAAACACAAACAAAATTCAGACTCCATCTTTATTATAAAGATCCGACGTAGTCCATAACGAAGGTCCCACGACGCTCGATCACCTCCGACATAGTCCACAACGAAGGTCCCACGACGCTCGATCGCCTCCGACGTAGTCCACAACGAATGTCCCACGACGCTTGATCGCCTCTGCTCAATCCAGAGACTACAGCAAGGGATCAAGTGTCCTCTTCCTACAGTCTCTGGGATCACAGATATGGGGCACTGTATGACAATGATCTGTCATACAGTGAACCATGACTATGATCCCAGAGACTACAACAAGAGGACACTTGATCCCTTGTTGCACCCATCCATCCACCCATGCACCCATCATCCACGCATGCACACATTCACGCATGCACATCCACATACGCATCCACGCACGCACATCCACACACGCACGCACATCCACGCACGCTGACATCCACTGACATCCACACACGCTGACATCCACGCACGCACATCCACTGACATCCACGCACGTCATCCACATATGCATCCACGCACGCACACATTCACGCACGCTGACATCCACGCACGCACATCCACGCACGTACATCCACGCACGTACATCCACGCACAGTGACATCCGCGCATGGTGACATTCACGCACGCATATCCACGCATGCTGACATCCACGTACGCACATACAGCCACATATGCATCCACGCACGCTAACATCCACACACGCTGACATCCACGCACGCACTTCCACATATGCATCCACGCACGCACACATTCACGCACGCTGACATCCACATGCGCATCCACGCACGGACATCCACATACATCCGCGCACAGTGACATCCGCGCATGGTGACATTCACACACGCATATCCACGCATGCTGACATCCACGTACGCACATCCACGCACACACATCCACATACGCACTTCCACATACGCACTTCCACACACGCACACATTCACGCACGCTGACATCCACACACACATCCACGCACGCGCATATCCACATACGCATCCACACACGCACATCCACACACACACGTCCACGCACACATCCATCCATGCACACGTCTACGCACACACACGCATGCTCACGTACGCTCACGTCCACGCATGCACACATCTGCGCACACATCCATGCACACACTCATCCATGCACGCACTCGTCCACACACGCTCATGTACGCACACATCCATGCACGCTCATGTACACGCACGCATCCACACACACACACACACACACACACATACATATACACAACACACACACACATACATACATCCACACACACACATAAACACATACATACATACACACACACACATACACATACATACACACACACACACATACATGCATACACATACATGCATACACATACACACATACATACACATACATGCATACACACACACATACATACATACACACACACATACACACACACAAACATACATACATACATACATACACACACATACATACACATACATCCACACACACACCTACATCCACACACACACACACATACATACATCCACACACACATACATCCACACACACATAACACACACACACACATACATCCACACACACACACACACACACATCCACACACACACACACATCCACACACACACACACATCCACACACACATACATATACATACTTTACATACATACAATACACATACATACTTACCTCCCTCTCGGCTGGCCCATGTCCTCTGCAATGCCCCCATGTCCTCTGCAGCTTCCTTCATGTCTGTCGGTGTGCCGGTGAAGCGATCTGTCAGCTGACCGGCTCAGCTGACAGTCAGCTGATCGCTTCACCGGCAGATGCTGGAAGCTGCGAGGAGGACCGGACGCCTCTCCCATGCATCCTGAGGAGCGGTGAGTATCCTGGGGGAGTCACTCTCAACACACACACACACACACACACGACACAGACAGGACACACATACACATAGTACATACACACCACACATACATTACACACAGATACTTACCTTGTCAATGAGGCGGTCCACATATACACATATTGAACGCCGGCCATCATGCCCAGACACTCGGTCACACAGGGACAGCCACGGGAAGGCAGGAATCCCAAAATGATGGGATTTCCTGTTTTGCCTGGGGCTGTTCCCGTGTGACATCATTTCCTGCGCTCATACCCCGTGCCCCGCTCTGGAATGCGCATCGTCTGAACGGCGATGCGTAATTCCAGGGTTAAAATGGGGCCTATGGGAGAACGCGCACGTAAAAAGACGGAAAGAATTGACATGTTCATTCTTTTTACGCGCGCGCTTTCTCCCATAAAAGCGCGGCCGAAAATTGCGCTGCGTGTGAACAGCAAAAGTGAAAGTGCATTCACTTTGCTGTGACATGCAGACGCAGGTCCGCTTTGGGGGGAAATACGCGCGCAAAAAAGCGCAAATAATACGCGATGTGTGAACGTAGCCTTAATGTGCTCAAAACTTGTTGCTCCTTTTACATGTAGTAACAACAAACCGTAAATAGTAGCGTTCTTCATCTTTCATACTGACCGTATACATTCTTCCAATGACTGTTGCTCCACGTTTCTGCCTAATTTCCCATGCACCATCTTTCCAGACATAGTGCTCAGGAATTTGGCGGTAGAAGTATTCATGAGCATGTGGGTCATTCTGATTTAGTTCAAAGTAGGCCATAAGAGTTGATTTTCTATGCGTTATGGCAGCAATGTTCTCTACAGAAGCATCTTCATGAAAATAAAGTGGTTGTGACTGTGGCAGATGTACGGCAAGGCGAACAATGCTGTGTGATTGTTTATGCATTGGATAGGCAGAAATTCTCCAAGCTGCCTCCGGTGCACTGACGTATCTTGAATCCATAAATTGGTGAGGTTCATCATGTTGTATGTTTGTTTGAGAAATTTCCAGATTGGCTTTATCATGCCCTTTTTTAACATATTTGAATAAATACTTGACACTTTGAATAGACGCACAGATTTCCACATTTATATGACACTTATACTTTAATAGTAGGAAAGGGTTATAGGGAACAACCCAAGAATTATCAACCATGTGAGAACTGTGTGTAAATGAAGGTCCTGCATTGCGTTGACAAGTTGGGTAGGCATCGTGTGCTATTAGAGTTTTTGGTTGGAAATCTTTTGGGAATCCTTTTTTACATTTTCCAATATCCATACATGGAGAATTGGGGTTGAATTGTCCACAGAGTCCATGAATCATATGTTGCATCACAATTTGATGGAGCACAGGATACTCGGATGGATCAGGAATTTCTGCCCAAACAGTACGATCGACATCAAGCTCAGTGCGTAATTTGGAATTGCTATCCAGAATAATCAAAATGTGAGCATGTGGTAGTCCCCGCTTTTGAAATTCTATTACATGAACCATTGCACAAATCTTGCCAAATAATCCACTGTTTATCTTTTAATAGGGCTTCTAATTTTATTTTGAAGACACGGGCGACTAAATCCGGTCTGTGTTCACCCTCTGCCATGGTTCTAAATTGTGGATAATCTCGCTCCATTTGGGATTACAGGTCATTGTTATAAAAAGATCTGGGCGTCCAAATTTTGTAACAATAGCCATAGCATCTTGATAACGTTGCTGCATATTTCTTGGACTACCTTCAAACAACGATGGTAAAATGACCGTCTTGCCAATGGGAATTCCTTTTTCGAAAGATTTTCTTTGCAGATGTTCCTGTAGTACGCAATAGTCCTCCACTTTTAAGTCTTTTTGAAGTTGACGTATAAAATTTAAGCGATTAGCCTCAATTTTTATATACGCATCCACTAAATACTGTTGTGTTAGTTTTCACCATTTAGAATAGGATTGAACCCAGGACGTACAGATAGCAAATAACAGTAATACTGCAATTGTGTAATTCTGCGTGGATTTTCACCTTGATGCTTCAGTCCCTCATGCCAGCCTTGTTCTCCATGCGGAAAAAATAACGGATACAGTAAAGCATCTAAATTACTGTGGAGAATACTGACTTGCTGTTTTTTTGGGCTAAAGGATTGTTTGGGTCAGGTTTCAGATGAATTAAAATGTCTCTATTGAAGGGTGGCTCTCCATCAGCATTTTCAAATACCACAGCAACTTCATTAACAATTGGTTTATTATAACGTCTTGGGTCTGTTCTCGATCCTGTTTAAGAGCATGGTGATATTAGGCATGACAGTACCATTTTGAATTGCCTTTCCTGTTCCTCTTGTTCAACAAAACGTAACATTTTGTATGCGGAAACAAAAAGGATTGATTTTGATCTAATAAGTTAGCAATGAGCCGCATCAAATTTAGGATGACATTTTTTATTTTCGTTCACACTGTAAACGTTGGTCATTAGCAGTGGCAGTATCTAAATGTAGAGTTGGGCATAAGCAGGAGCTTGATCTGGAGCGGGGATGTAGTGTTCCATTACGGTGATAAATTTGGCCATGAATCCGGAAGCAATAAGGGCCATGTCCAGGTGGGGGAGCAATACTTGCACCCATAGAAGCAAAACCAAAGGAACTATTGATACTTCTGATGTTATCCATCATATTGCGACTGTATGGACTCTGACCTTTAAGAATACATTCCAAATCTTGGATACTGAGGTAACGGAACCTTGACCTTCCCCTTGTGACAACACAGAGTATACTGTTTATCCGATGGCATCTCATCCATGAAATGTCGAGCTTCACAATGGTTACATATGAATATTTGAGCCACAGGTATGTTCCACAATGCCAAAATCACTATCTGTAAATCCAGGTGGATATGAAGAGGGAGGTTAGGTAGGTAAATACGATGTTCTTTTTTAAACCGAGCATAGATCAGACATTGAAGTAATAAAGCAGAAAGAGTCAGGATCCACTTGTGTAACATTTAGAAGACGTCTTTTTGCGATGTTTACGACGGGAGGCACCACTTTTACGTAAGCGGCTCTGTTTGGATAGTAAAGACCCCTGAGCAATTTTGTGCTTTCCAAAGGAGTTTGTTGTTGTTTCAAGACGAAAACGTTTTGTGCGGGGACGTCTCCTGACCACAATGTTTACGCTTTGCTGTTGCTTTGCGCGGTGATGAAACTTGAGGAATTGTGCTCCTTTCATCGGTGAACTGCTAGAAAGAGCTAGAGCAAACTGTAGTACTGGTGAGTTACAGTTGGATCAGCAGACTGTTGTACTGATGAGGTTACTGTCTGATCAGCAGAGTGTGTACTGGTGGTGTTACTTTTTTTTTTTTTGACGGCGTTGATGTAGCTTCTGAGCATTTTTGGCCAAGCGTAGTTGTTTTTGTTCCAGCGACTCCATTGCAATGCGTGCTTATACTCAGCTTTAGACTTATCCAAACGACATTGTCGCTGTTCTTCAGTTTCTTTAGCACGTGTCTTACGCATCCATGCGGCTTTGTAGCCGCCATACATCCTTGCTAGTATCCTTGAAGTCATGTTAGGACATACAAAGGTAATCTTTGCTTGGAGAGGTATAGGTACGCAAGAGCTTTTACAAAAAGCTTTTTGGGAAAGAAAAGAATTCTTTGAAAAGTATAGAATAATTATTAAGGAAAATAATAAGTTCCAGATAGACAATAAACATATTTAAATATCATGTTTTGTATGTCCTTATAATGTACCCTACGACGTATTACAAAGTATACAATGTTTCTCATTAATATCAATAATAGTAAGAGGTCACGAATACTTAAGGACATCGAATGTCCATACATAATACCAATACCATGAATACCCAAAACCATTATAAATCTATCATCAAAACCATTCATCAATAGCATCATCAATAGCATCATCATAGCATCATCAATGCATCATCAATAGCATCATCAATAGCATCATCATAGCAATAATATTAGCAATAGCATTATTATTAGCAGTAATAATACATTTATTACCAGTATTATGATCATTTTATTAACATTTAATAGCAGTATTAATAGTATTAACAGCAGTGTGAATAGAATAATAGCATTATAAATAGCATTAATAGCATTAGTATTAGCATTAATAGGAATATTATTAGAATTAATAGCATTATTATTACTATTAATAGCATGAATATTAGCATTAACAGCTTATTATTAGCATTAATAGCATTTTAATAGCATTAATAGGAATTATTATTTGCATTAATAGCATTATTATACCATTAATAGCATAATTTATAGCATTACTAGCATAAAATTTTTAGCATTAATAGCATTTATTATTAGCATTAATAGCATTTAATAATAGTATTAAAGCAATATTATTTGCATTAGTACCATTATGATTACCATTAATAGAATAATTTATTAGCATTAATAGCATTAATAATAGAATTAAAAGCAATATTATTTGCATTAATAGCATTATTATTACCATTAATAGCATACTTATTAAACATTAATAGCATAATTATTTGCATTAATACCATTATGATTAGCATTAATAGCATAATTATTAGATTAATACCATTATGATTACCATTAATAGCATTAATAGCATAAATATTAGCATTAATAGCATAATTATTAGCATTAATAGATAAATATTAGCATTAATAACATAATTATTTGCTTAATGTCAATATTATTTGCATTCATAACATTATTACCATTATAGCATAAATATTAGCATTAATAGCATAATTATTAGCATTAATAGCATTAATAATATGAATTTAATAGCAATATTATTTGCATTAATAGCATTATTATTACCATTCTAGCCTAATTATTAGCATTAATAGCATTATTTAGCATTAATAGCATAATTATTAGCATTACTAGCATTAATAATAGAATTAATAGCAATATTATTTGCATTAGTACCATTATGATTACATTAATATAATAATTATTAGCATTAATATCATTAATTAATAGAATTAATAGCAATATTATTTGCATTAATAGCATTATTATTACCATTAATAGCATAAATATTAGCATTAATAGCATAATTATTAGCATTAAATAGCATACTATTAGCATTAATAAATAATAGCATTAATGTCAATATTATTTGCATTAATAACATTTTATTACCATTAATAGCATAAATATTAGCATTAATAGCATAATTATTAGCATTAATAGCATTAATAATAGAATTAATAGCAATATTATTTGCATTAATAGCATTATTATTACATTAATAGCCTAATTATTAGCATTAATAGCCTAATTATTAGCATTAATAGCATAATTATTAGCATTAATAGCATTAATAATAGTATTTAATAGCATTATTATTTGCATTAGTACCATTATGATTACCATTAATAGCATAATTATTAGCATTAATAGCATTATAAAATTAATAGCAAATATTTGCATTAATAGCATTATTATTACCATTAATAGCATAATTATTAACATTAATAGCATAATTATTAGCATTAATAGCATAAATATTAGCATTAATAGCATAATTATTAGCATTAATGTCATTATTTGCATTAATAACATTATTTATTACCATTAATAGCATAAATATTAGCATTAATAGCATAATTATTAGCATTAATAGCATTAATAATAGAATTATTAGCAATATTATTTGCATTAATAGCCTAATTATTAGCATTAATAGCATAATTATTAGCATTAATGCATAATTATTAGCATTAATAATGTCAATATTATTTGCATTAATAACATTATTATTACCATTAATAGCATAAAATTAGCATTAAAATAATTTAATTATTAGCATTAATAGCATTAATAATAGAATTAATAGCAATATTATTTGCATTTAATAGCATTATTATTACCATTAATAGCATAATTATTAGCAGTAATATTAGTATTAGCATATTTTTTTTTATTCTCATTTTTTATTATTTTCAATTTTGTATAATTTTTTTATAATTTTTCAAATAATTTTTTTTTTATTATTATTATTATTATTGAATAAATTTATATTTTGTTATTGTAAGTGAGCTGATACACAGTTGTTGTTTTTTTTTTTTTTTATATTATTTTTTATTGAATTATTTTATTATTTTTAAATTATTTTTAATTATTTTTTTTATTATTAAATTTATTATTTATTTTAAGTGTAGCCTGAGAGACAGTTCTCATTCAGTCCGCGAAGGCTTATGTTATTAGCATATTATTTTTTTTAACATTATTTTTTATGAATTATTTATTACTTTTTAATTATTTTTTAATTATTTTTTTTATTATTAAATTTATTAATTATTTTAAGTGAGGCTGAGAGACAGTTCTCATTGAGTCCGCTGAACGGGCTTATGTTATTAGCATATTATTTTTTTAATATTTTTTATTGAATTATTTATTTTTTTAATTATTTTTTTTATTATTTTTTTATTATTAAATATATTAATTATTTTAAGAGACAGTTCTCATTCAGGTCCGCTGAACGGGATTATGTTATTAGCATATTATTTTTTTAATATTTTTTATTGAATTATTTATTATTTTTAAAATTATTTTTTTTTTATTAAATAAATTTGTTTTTTTTTTTATTTTAAGTAAGTAGACACAGTTCTCCTTCAGGTCCGCGGCAACCTCTCATAGAGATACATGGCGGATAATCCAGGACGCTGATTGGTCGCGTCTTCTCATAGAGAAACATGGGCATGTTTGTCTAT
>JARQOC010000011.1:132050997-132220997 GCA_033576535.1 Allobates femoralis
GTCTATTAATGTAATTTTCCAGAATAGCCTGAAGCGAGCCTTCTCTCGCCCCGTCCACCCATCCCTCAGATGTTGGGCCTGAGCAGCTAGGAAATAAATCCAAGGTTGGCAGGGCAAGACCTCCCTCCTCCTTGGGCCGCTGCAAAGTTTCCAGTTTAATTCTCGGTTGTTTGCCTCCCCAAACCAGATCCCTAAAAATTGCCGTAATATGCTGGAACATCGCATGTGGAATCCACACAGGGGAGTTGTGTAAAAACATAAAGTAACTTTGGCATTAACACCATCTTAATCAGATTGGTGCGACCCACCGCCGATAGGGGCAGCCTACTCTCGTGTCCATACAAATAAAGTTTTATTATCATTATTATTATTATTGTATTTTTAAAGGGAACCAACCATCAAAAAAATCACCATCTAACCTCTAAATATCTGTCCCTGGAGCCCTAAATGACTATTCTAACCATCCCTGACTGACTAAATCTAACTGACTACAGGCACATTAAATCACTTTTTATACTTACCGAATTCTTGTCGGCTGGGCATACCTCCAGGCTCTTGTCAGTGAAGTGGGTCTCCTCGCTGCTGTCCATCTTCTTCCCGGGATTCAAATTACCGCCCATCGCGTCCTCGCAATGAGCAGGTCACGTGCTGCAGCCGCTGCGTCGCTGGGTCTATGACGCTCCAAGGCCGGCTTCAGCATGCCATCTGCGCATGCTCAGAAGCCGGCCTGGGTGTACCAGTGACGCGGCAGGTGGAAGTGACGCGGGGCCTGCAGCACGTGACCCGCTCATTGCGTGGACGCGATGGACGGGTAGTTTGAATCCTGGGAAGAAGATGCCGCCCTGGGAAGAAGATGGACAGCAGCGAGGAGATTTAGTCAGTCAGGGATGGTTAGAATAGTCATTTAGGGCTCCAGGGACAGATATTTAGAGGTTAGATAGTGATTTTTTGATGGTTGGTTCCCTTTAACTTGTTTGTATGTAACCCTTTCTCATGTACTGCACCATTGAATCAATGGTGCTCTATAAATAAATAATGCTGATAATAATAATTAAGTAGAATGAGGTGTACTTTGGTTGGATTTCAACTGAGACTGGAATGGAATGGCTGTCAGACATGTAGAGATGGTGATTTTTTTTAGAAAACTTTGCAGTGGTCTATTAATTTCAGGGAGAACTGCATATAGATCTATTCATAGACTGTGTGTGTTAGTGTTGTGACAGATAACACTATATAATAGGGCAGAGGTCCCCAAATCCAGGCCTCAAGGGCTGCCAACAGTGCAGGTTTTCAGGATTTCCTTAGTATTGCACAGGGCTTGGAATCATTAGCTGTGCAGATGATCACATTAGCACCTGTGCAATACTAAAGAAATCCTGAAAACCTGCACTGTTGGCGGCCCTTGAGGCCTGGAGTTGGGGACCTCTGTAATAGGGGTTACTCACTTGCTGGTCCTTAAGGTAGCGAAAGGAATCACTTTACCATTTAAAAGTTCAACTGGTTTATTCAGTCCCCTATTAACTGCAGAATAAAAAAAACAGGAGCCTTCCTTTGACTTAACAGCAACATAAAATGTGCATACACTGTATACGGTCTGTTTAACTTACACACGGACCATCCCCTAATGCTTCTCCAGAAGTGTCTCCAGGGTCAATTCATTGACACCAGTCAGTAGACACATTATTTTCAGACCATTTCCCTCTCAAGATGTTTGGGCAGTATTCACACACTGACTTCTGTCAGCTGCTGACCGAATTCCTTTTTCACAGGCTCCTTTACAGAGCCCAGCACACTCCATAGTTGCTGCAGCCTCTCCACATGTCAAACACAGACTCCATCTTAACATCTGAGATGTACCGTATTTTTCGCTTTATAAAGCGCACCTGATTATAAGACGCACCCCCAAATTTGGTGAAGGAAAAGAGAAAAAAAATTATTTTTAATGTTAAACGGGTCCATCTTATAATGCCAGTGTCCATCTTACAATCACTTTATTGTACCCTATTCTGGTATATTTGTCTCCATTCTGGTATATGTGCCCCTCCTAATATATGGTCCCCCACCTGGTATCCATGCCCCCATCCTGGTATGTGTCCACCTCCTGATATATGCCCCCCCTTCTAATATATGGTCCCCTCCTGGTATCCATGCCCCAATCCTGGTATGTGTCCACCTCCTGATATATGTCCCCCCTACTAATATATGGTCCCCTCCTGGTATCCATGCCCCAATCCTTGTTTCTGTTCCCCTCCTCATAAATGTCCCAAAATGGGGGACATGCATCCTGCTACATAGCCCCCCAACTCTTACCGGTGGTGCTCTGGGGCCATGGAGGGTTGGGTCCTAAGCATGGGGTTGCGCGGTGCCACAGATGTTGGGGCTAAGGAAGAGGCTGCGGGGGTGCCACGGTGGTTGGGAGCCAAGGCACAAGCTGTGGGGGTGTTGCGCCGGTCTCCGGTGGGCGCCGCCATTATTATTTACCAGCATGCATTGCCAGTCTGGCAATGCACGCTCTAGTGTCCAGAATTGTCTGCGAATCGCAGTCTGCGCATGCGCCGCGGCCATTTTATTGAAGACTGGAAAACAGTACTGGAGTACATAGAAATGGCCGCGGCGCATGCGCAGACCCCATCCGCGGCCATTTACAGACACAAGAGCATGCATTGCAAGACCGGCAATGCATGCTGGTAAATAATAATGGCGGCGCCCACCGGAGACCGGCGCAACACCCCCACAGCTTGTGCCTTGGACCCCAACCTCCTCCAACAACCGCATCAGGCACCTCCGATCCATCCCATCCCACATCCCCCCTAGGTAATATTTTTTTTTTTTACATTTTTTTTTATATTCTCTTTTTAAGACGCACCCCCGTTCTCCCCCCAGTTTTGGGGGAACAAAAGTGCGTCTTAAAAAGCGAAAAATACGGTACTTATGGATTGAGGCATGTATAAAAATCAGATGCACCACTGTCTCAAGCTGTGTATTCACCTGGCTTGAATGCCTTAAAACCTTGCGGCACTACAAGTCCAGCAGTAACCCCAGATTTTTGGCACCTTTCCAAGGTGATGCTTGTTCAAACTCACTTGTGGCAATAAGCAGGTTTGGGTAATATGAAAATCGCCCCTGAAACCAGATAAAAAAAAGGAAGAAGTTGACTCATTGTTTGCATTGTGTGTGTGTGCCACAGTAAGTATGGAGAAAACAAACAAAATGGAGAAGAGCATAGAGGTAAGTGAACCCAAACTTTCAAGTTCAGTGTTTGTGCTGAACACAGACTTTAACAAAAAAAACAAAAATCCATTTTCGGGTGCTATATGTATGCAAACCACTTGCACAAGCATCTCTCTGCTTGGGTACCCTTGGTTTTCGGACCAGTGTCATTTGCAGTGTTTCAATGGTTCGCAATGAGGGACAAAATCATCATCATTTGATGTAGTTTCCAAAAAAAAAAAATATATCCCTCCTTCCCCCGAAGTGCTTTATTTGTGGCTGGGTTTATGTGAGCGGAGAGCTCAACTGCCAAATCAATGACTTCCTATGAGGGTCGGGTCAAGAACAGAACTTTAGATAAAGTCCCACTGTATCAGCAGAAGCCGAAATTCCACAGGCCTGCTCATCTTTACTGTCCGAGGATTTGGGAAACAAAGTTGTTAAAAATTTTAAACAATCTCAAGGTTTAAACTGTCTCCAGAGATTTTGATATTGTTTTGTCCACGATGCCCCACATAATCAAAATGTTTTCAACCCATGGCACTATACATAGTCACAGGATGTGGACTGCAGAGAAAAATTGATTAAAGGTTGCAATGCAGGATAGTCCTGATTCTGGATAAGCAGCCCCAATCAAGTTCAAAAGAGATTCAAGCTGTCCTGCAGGCTCAGGGTTCTTCAGTGTCATGTCATGCAAACTATCCGTCAACATTTCAGTGAAATGAAACGTTATGGCAGAAGTCTAAGGAGAGGACTCTATTGTGGACACAGAGATGAAATTTTCTTTTGAGATTGTTTATGTAGTCACACGTTACAGTTTTCCAGATATTTCTGCTCAACATGAGCCTTTTTTCGTGGAATGACACTGCAAATGTAAATACACAAAATCAAAAAGAATTACTTATGGTAATAGTATAATTCAAACAAAATCACGCAACAAGTTAAGCTTCACTGGTGTGTATTACTCGGTGGTGTGGGATAACATGTAAAAAACCCACAATAAGAAAAAACGAGTGGCGAAAGTGTGAGTGTAAATGAGGGGAAAGTGAGTTGTTGAATGAAAATTTGAGAAGCAAAATGAAGAAGGAAAAAGAAAAAAGTCGAAGGGAAGAAAATTGTAAAGGTTATAGATAAACCAGAGGATTCGGTAGAGTGATGTTATCTAAAATCCTATCGTGATAGTAAAGTGAATTACCTTATTAAAGTTGTTATGTGAAACATAGGGAAGGGCAACATAGGGTTAGCACCGGAGTACGGTCACACCTGGTTATTAAAGGAATGGTGTGGATACATAAATTTAATGCTGAGTTTAGTTATAACTGATGCATATACATTAGCTCAAAACATACCTAAGACCAGGGCTTTTTTTGTACCGCCGTACTAGAAAATCCGGGAAAACTGGGTGCGATCCGGTACGTCGTACCGGAATATCTGCTGCCTGCCGCTGCCCCCCCATCTGTGCAGCCCAGTAATCCCTCTCCTCTGTGGGAGAAATGCGCCGCGTAGATAGCAGCAACCAGCCAGGACCTGGCTGCTGTCTGTATGTCTCCACGCGCACTTCCGGCCCGGCGAACACTGCTGATGGCAGCGGTGCGGTTTCTGCCGGCCAGGGCCAGGACCATCACTGTCTGCCGGCCGAGGGAGGAGTCAGACTACGTGCCGAGAGCGGACTCCGGAGGAGCGGGCAGGAGCCGGCGGTACAGCACTGTCAGTTGAACAGATGGCAGAGGAGATGAAGAGAGGACAGCAGAAGAGAGCAGGTGGTGAGTGGCCCGGAGGAAAGAAGGTGCAGTGTTCTGTGCAGCCAGGTTGTGTGTGTGTGTGTGTGTGTGTGTGTGTGTGTGCAATGTGTGTGGCTGTGTGTGCAGAGACAGAGCAGCCGGGAGGATCACAGTGAGTGTAAAATAAATGTAATGTAAATAAAGATAAAGTTGGTTGCACTGTGCTTGTGATGGGGGCCTCCAGCCTCTGTCCTCCTGCCCTCACCCCTCCAGCCTCTGTCCTCCTGCCCTCACCCCTCCAGCCTCTGTCCTCCTGCCCTCACCCCTCCGGCCTATGTCTTCCTGCCCTCACCCCCTCCAGCCTCCGTCCTCCTGCCCTCACCCCTCCAGCCTCCGTCCTCCTGCCCTCACCCCTCCAGCCTCTGTCCTCCTGCCCTCACCCCTCCAGCCTCTGTCCTCCTGCGCTCACCCCTCCAGCCTCTGTCCTCCTGCGCTCACCCCTCCAGCCTCTGTCCTCCTGCGCTCACCCCTCCAGCCTCTGTCCTCCTGCGCTCACCCCTCCAGCCTCTGTCCTCCTGCCCTCCTCCGGCCTATGTCTTCCTGCCCTCACCCCCTCCAGCCTCTGTCCTCCTGCCCTCACCCCTCCAGCCTCTGTCCTCCTGCCCTCACCCCTCCAGCCTCTGTCCTCCTGCGCTCACCCCTCCAGCCTCTGTCCTCCTGCCCTCACTCCTCCAGCCTCCGTCCTCCTGCGCTCACTCCTCAGCCTTCATCCTGGTCTAACCGCCTGCCCACCGTATACTGTGCTGCTAACCACTAAGCCACCGTACAGTGCTAACCACTAAGCCACCGTACAGTGCTAACCACTGAGCCACCGTACAGTGCTAACCACTGAGCCACCGTACAGTGCTAACCACTGAGCCACCGTACAGTGCTAACCACTGAGCCACCGTACAGTGCTAACCACTGAGCCACCATATACAGTGCTAACCACTGAGCCACCATATACAGTACTAACCACTGAGCCACCGTACTGTGAGTGTATGCCCCTGTGAGTGTATGCCCCTGTGAGTGTATGCCCCTGTGAGTGTATGCCCCTGTGAGTGTATGCCTCCCCCCCTGAAAATAAGACCGGGTGCAACGTTCAGAGCAAACATATTAGTATATTAAATATATTAATCTCGCCCAGCCCCTGACTGCAGCCCGCCTAAAACCCCGCCCCCAGGCTCCCCTCCCCACTCCCCCTCGGCTCCGAGAGGCGTACCAGGAAATATTTTTTTACAAAAAAAAGCACTGCCTAAGACAAATGTGTGCCGTGGCAGACAATAAGTCTCGCATGTATTTAATATATACTTCAAGGTATGAGTGTAGCTGTGGGTAAAGCAATGGATCAGAAATGCCTCATTATCAGAAGATAAGAAAAGATTAGAAAACCCTAGAAAATCTTTGTCCAAATATGTTAGCACAGATAGAAAGGGTTTGGCTGATTAGAGAAGCAAAAACAATTGGCCTTCCTTTGAGATAGTTGAGAATCTAAGGCAGTGATGGCGAACTCCAGGCCTCGAGTGCCACCAACAGTGCAGGTTTTCAGGATTTCCTTATATTGCACAGGTGATAATATAATCACCTGCACAGGTGATGATTCCAACCTCTGTGCAATGCTGAGGAAATCCTGAAAACCTGCACTGTTGGTGGCACTTGAGGCCTGGAGTTTGCCATCACTGATCTAAGGCATTACATTTGTTAGTTCTATGAAACTTAAAATGGCCAGAAAAAGAGAACTTTCATGTGAAACTCAACAGTCTATTCTTGTTCTTAGAAATGAAGGCTATTCCATGCGAGAAATTGCCAAGTAACTGAAGATTTCCAACACTGTGTGTCCTTCTCCCTTCAGAGGAGAACTCAAACAGGCTATAAGGCTGCTTTCACATTACGATTTTCGGATTTCCGATGCTGTCCGATCAAAATCGGACAGCATTGGATCCGAATTTGGCCTCCATGCAGCCCTATGGGCATCGGACCGAATCGGATGTGCACTAAATGCCATCCGATTTGGTCCGATCCGATTCTGTCCGATTTTATTATCGGTCCAAAAATCGGAGCTTGCTGATTTATATCGGACAGCATCAGCTCCCTCAAAATCGTAATGTGAAAGTAGCCTAACCAGAGTAGAAAGAGAAGTGGGGGGCCCTGCTGCACAACTGAGCATCAAGACAAGTACGCCTCACAGCTACTCAACTGGCAGCTTCATTAAATAGTACCCGCAAATGCCAGTGTCAACGTTTACAGTGAAGACGTGACTCCGGGATGCTGGCCTTCAGGGCAGAGTGGTAAAGAAAAAGCCATATCTGAGACTGGCTAATAAAAGGAAAAGATTAATATGGGCAAAAGAACACAGACATTGGACAGAGGAAGATTGGAAAAAAGTTTTATGGACAGACAAATCAAAGTGGCGTGATCTAAACACCTCTAAATAATTCTCTCCCTCCCTTGCTATATAACTCAAAGATAGGGATGCGGTGCTAGCTGCATTGCCCCGCCTCCTGCGGTGATGTCACCGCTTATACCCGCCGTGCTTTGTTAACCATGGAGCAGGGCGGGTATAAGTGGTGACGTCACCGCAGGAGGAGGGGTAATGCAGCCAGCACCACATCCCTCGCTTTGTGTTATGCAGCCGGCGAGGGAGAGAATGATTGGCATGAGGGGGTTGGCGGTGGGCGGATTAAAGATCCAGGGGGCGTGAAACTGCCCTTTGAGAGAAGTGTCTCCAGCAACTAGACCCCTCCTAATCTGCTCCAGTGTGTAGGTTATCACAGTCTATTATCTCAGGGTACAGGGGGGGTCAAGGGATGGGGGACTCCTTGCCTGAATGCAGCAGACATGCTGCATTCAGTGCTGTAATTAGATCACCATGGATGGTTGGTGACAGGTCCTCTTTAATTTTTTTTCATAGACTGTGCAATATCTTAAGAAATAAGAGGAAACACACCAAAGTTATAAATAAAGGAGTCCAGCTCATCGTATACGCCACTCTTGTTTAGCACCGTTCGGAGCACGGATACGGGCATTTCTTTGGCCCGGACGTTATGAGGAAAATCCAGTTTTGCATAACATTTTTTTTTTTCTATTTCATTTGCATCTTCATTAGCACCATTACACGGCAGTTATTCCTTATGACAGTGTTCAGAAAAGCAAACGGCTACGCGTTTCACGTGTTACGCTTAATCATGATGATCATAATGATTAAAGGTGTGTAATACCTGAAACGTATAGCCGCGTGCTCTGCTGAACGCTGTCATGAGGAATAACTGCTGTGTAATGTGCTTATGAAACTGCAAGTGTAAAAATGAGGGATTACAGAGAAAGAGATGGAAGCACAGACTCGTGAGTGTAGTAGATAAGGTCTAAACAGGAATATACATTTGATATAGTTCCACTCTCCTTTTTGGTGTCTTGTGGTGGTGCTTATAGTTGGTGATCCAACTAGTGGATTACTCTATTAATTGCTACTTTCACTCTGCTGCACAATCATGGGCACTTCTGAGATCACTGGTGTGCTTCTATAGGCGGTATCACTATATACCGTATATACTCGTGTATAAGCCGACCCGTGTATAAGCCGACCCCCCTACTTTTGCCCCAAAAATCTGGAAAAAACCTATTGACTCGTGTATAAGCCGAGGGTGGACCCCAGCACAGGTATACAGCCCCCAGCAGTGTGGTATACAGGCCTCCCCAGTGGTAGTATACAGGCCTCCCCAGTGGTAGTATACAGCAGCCCCAGTGGTAGTATATAGCAGCCCCAGTGGTAGTATATAGCTGCCCCAGTGGTAGTATATAGCAGCCCCAGTGGTAGTATATAGCAGCCCCAGTGGTAGTATATAGCAGCCCAGTGGTAGTATATAGCAGCCCCAGTGGTAGTATATAGCAGCCCCAGTGGTAGTATATAGCAGCCCCAGTGGTAGTATATAGCAGCCCCAGTGGTAGTATATAGCAGCCCCAGTGGTAGTATATAGCAGCCCCAGTGGTAGTATATAGCAGCCCCAGTGGTAGTATACAGCAGCCCCAGTGGTAGTATACAGCAGCCCCAGTGGTAGTATACAGCAGCCCCAGTGGTAGTATACAGCAGCCCCAGTGGTAGTATACAGCAGCCCCAGTGGTAGTATACAGCAGCCCCAGTGGTAGTATACAGCAGCCCCAGTGGTAGTATACAGCAGCCCCAGTGGTAGTATACAGCAGCCCCAGTGGTAGTATACAGCAGCCCCAGTGGTAGTATACAGCAGCCCCAGTGGTAGTATACAGCAGCCCCAGAGGTATATACAGCAGCCCCAGTGGTATACAGCAGGCCCCCAGAGGGTACCCAGCAGCCCCCTGGGGGTCCCCAGCAGCCCCCAAATGCTGGCACTCGCCCCCCCCCTTGCAAGGGCCCCCCCCCCCGCTTCTCTTACCATCCCGGTCTTCTGATCATCGCCGCTCCTCGGTGCTCCTCGCTGCTCCGTCCTCTCTGCTCCTGGCCTGCTACATCCGGGATCCCCGGCCGTCGCGCGATGACGTCATATGCATTGCGACGGCGGGGGTCCCGGATGCAGCAGCAGGACGGACGGAGCAGCGAGGAGCACCGAGGAGCGGCGATGATCAGAAGACCGGGATGGTAATGTATAAGCAGTGGGGGGGGGCCCTTACAAGGGGGGGCGAGTGCCAGCATTTGGGGGCTATATGCACTGCTTCCCCCTGCCGCTGATTGACAGGGGGAAGCAGTGCATATTTAATGAGCGGCCCCACGTGACGGGACCACTCATACAGCAGCCCCCCCCCCCCCCGCCTCCTCCAGCCTCCACAGCCCCCACCACAGCCACCACAAGATGGGCCCCCGTATAGACCCGTGTATAAGCCGAGGGGGGGACTTTTCAGCCCAAATTTTGGGCTGAAAAACTCGGCTTATACACGAGTATATACGGTAGTTGTTTTGCCCGCATTATGCGCTCTTGAAAGATGATGGTTAGACTTGGGGTTCAAATTCTATATACATTTTTATTATGAACAAACACAATGCGTTTAAACGTCTCTGAGTTTTCCTCAGGGACAATGTATTGCATATAAGCTGATCCACATGGACACATTTTATAATGAAAATCCTTGTCTGTCATTTTGGGCGTATGTTTTGTAATCCTTGTTTCAGACACAAGCATGTACTAAAGTATGCAAGATTTTGCATTCTTGAGGATTCAGTGACCTTATACAGTTGTGGCCAGAAGTATTGACACCCCTGCAATTCTGTCAGATAATACTCAGTTACTTCCTGAAAATGATTGCAATCACAAATTCTTTGGTATTATTATCTTCATTTAATTTGTTTTCAATGAAAAAACACAAAAAGAATTGCCCTAAAGCCAAATTAGATATAATTCCACACCAAACATAAAAAAGGGGGTGGACAAAAGTATTGGCACTGTTAAAAAAAAAAATCATGTGATGCTTCTCTAATTTGTGTAATTAACAGCACCTGTAACTTACCTGTGGCACCTAACAGGTGTTGGCAATAACTAAATCACACTTGCAGCCAGTTGACATGGATTAAAATTGACTCAACCTCTGTCCTGTGTCCTTGTGTGTACCACATTGAGCATGGAGAAAAGAAAGAAGACCAAAGAACTGCCTGAGGACTTGAGAAACCAAATTGTGAGGAAGCATGAGCAATCTCAAGGCTACAAGCCCATCTCCAAAGAGCTGAATGTTCCTGTGTCTACCGTGCGCAGTGTCATCAAGAAGTTTAAAGCCCATAGCACTGTGGCTAACCTCCCTAGATGTGGACGGAAAAGAAAAATTGACGAGAGATTTCAACGCACGATTGTGCGGATGGTGGATAAAGAACCTCGACTAATATCCAAACACATTCAAGCTGCTCTGCAGTCCGAGGTTGCAACAGTGTCAACCAGTACTATCCGTCGGCGTCTGAATGAAAAGGGACTGTATGGTAGGATACCCAGGAAGACCCCACTTCTTACCCCGAGACATAAAAAAGCCAGGCTGCAGTTTGCGAAAACTTACCTGAGAAAGCCTAAAACATTTTGGAAGAATGTTCTCTGGTCAGATGAGACAAAAGTAGAGCTTTTGGGCAAGGCATCAAAATAAAGTTTACAGGAGGAAAAAAAAGGCATTCAAAGAAAAGAACACGGTCCCTACAGTCAAACATGGCGGAGGTTCCCTGATGTTTTGGGGTTGCTTTGCTGCCTCTGGCACTGGACTGCTAGACCGTGTGCATGGCAATATGAAGTTTGAAGACTACCAACAAATTTTGCAGCATAATGTAGGGCCCAGTGTGAGAAAGCTGGGTCTCCCTCAGAGGTCATGGGTCTTCCAGCAGGACAATGACCCAAAACACACTTCAAAAAGCACTAGAAAATGGTTTGAGAGAAAGCACTGGAGACTTCTAAGGTGGCCAGCAATGAGTCCAGACCTGAATCCCATAGAACACCTGTGGAGAGCTCTAAAAATGGCAGTTTGGAGAAGGCACCCTTCAAATATCAGGGACCTGGAGCAGTTTGCCAAAGAAGAATGGTCTAAAATTCCAGCAGAGCATTGTAAGAAACTCATTGATGGTTACCGGAAGTGGTTGATCAGTTATTTTGCCTAAAGGTTGTACAACCAAGTATTAGGCTGAAGGTGCCAATACTTTTGTCTGGCCCATTTTTGGAGTTTTACTTTTTGCTTCACTCTCTTTTGTGTTTTTTCACTGAAGACAAATTAAATGAAGATAATAATACCAAAGAATTTGTGATTGCAATCATTTTCAGGAAGAAACTGAGTATTATCTGACAGAATTGCAGGGGTGTCAATACTTTTGGCCACAACTGTATCACATTAATGTTTATATTTTCTCTAAAAGACTAAAAACACATATATACTGCATATATAAAACTGTAAAAATGTTATTAAATCTTCCTGTATATGGATAAAAATTAAAACCTTAAAAGTATATATAAATACACACAAATTTTATACTTAATAGTATACTCGTACAACCCCTGGCAAAAATTATGGAATCACCTAGCTCGGAGGATGTCCATTCAGTTGTTTAATTTTGTAGAAGAAAAGCAGATTACAGACATGGCACAAAACTAAAGTCATTTCAAATGGCAACTCTCTGCTTTGAAGAAACAGTAAAAGAAATCTTGAAAAAAATAATAGCCAATGACTATTCCCCTGAAGCAGCCGACGCGAAACACGTGTCGGGGCTACCAGACGTGTAGGCAGTTTAGGAAGACCACTGTCACCAGGCTCCATGGGTAAGCAATTGTTAATGTGCTTTTTACCTACACATTCAGACTAGGGACTTGACTAGATTTTTGGAGCTTTTTGCACCTGTGTCATCCTAGCCTATGCACTTTAAAGCACCTGCACGTTTTACTGCGCCTCTGGACCCTCTATCTCCTGGTCTTCTGTTTTCTGCCTATTTGTCATTTGTCTCCCTCCCTTACCTCTAATTCTTGTCAATTTTTATGTATGAAACGTCTTTTTGCTGGATCCTCTGCATTTAATAAACTGTTATTTTTTGCAATATACGCAAGTGTGGACAGCAAATTACGTGTAGTTACATGGGCAATAGAATTCTTGTTCTTCTGGTGTATTCAAGCTTCTGCAGATGTTCACGAGTGATGATGTGGTTCCAGGCCTGTATCAGAGCCTCAATCAACTCTCCCTTGGTCCTTGGCTGTTTTTTTTAGATATCTCTATTGATACCTTGTGCCACAAATTTTCAATTGGATTGAGGTCCGGGGACTGGGCTGGCCAGTCAATAGTAGCCACCTTGTTCTTTTTTTTCCATTCTGTTACTGTCTTAGCTCTGTGACAAGGAGTATTATCATGCTGGAAGATATAATCCCCTGAAAACAGGTGTTGAGCAGAAGGCAGCATTTTCTTATTAAGGATGTCTATGTATTTTTTTGCATTAACCCTACCCTCCACAATATGAAGCCTTCCAACACCATTGGCTGCCATACAGCTCCAGACCATTACTTTCATTGGATATTTCACAGAGAAGCCTCAAACACTGGCTTGTACTCTTCAAGTGGAAACCTTCTCACATAAGACTTGCCATCATTTCCTATAATGCAAAAAGTGCTTTCATCACTAAATAGCACTTTTTCCCACTCCTCCTTCCTCCATTTTGAATATCTCAATGCCCACAGTTTTCGCCTTTGTCTTTGTATGGCTGTCATCAATGGCTTCTTTCGGGTCTTGCACCCTCTCAATCCTGCTTCCAAACATCTCTTCCTAACAGTTGATGTTGCTACCTCAATATTGCACTTTTCTTGCCATTCTCGCAGAAGCTGAGGAGAGGTGAGCTTTCGATTGGCAAGAGATGTACTTATCAGTACTCTATCCTCTCTTTTAATTGACTTTCTGGGCCGATCAGATCTGGGCCTGTCCTGGCTAATTCCAAGCTGCTTATGTTTCTGCAAAATTCTTACGACTGTACTCTGATTACAGCCGACATTCCTTGCGATCTGGGGGCCAGTATAACCCTCTTAATGTAGCACCACAACTCGCATACGATCCTCCGCTGACAAAAATCTGAAGGCTCCCTACATAAAGCTCTACAGTATGATTCACTAGATAGACCAACAGATAAAACAAACAAACAAAGGAAGAACCTCATCTGTGATTGGCTAATTTTGGATCTGAAGCAGTACAATATTTAGTTGTGCTTTCAATTCCGATATTGTTGCAATAATTTCAGGCAAAACTGCTTCAAAAGCTAAAAGTATTACAGGGACAGAATGCAAAATTGTATTCTGAACAAAACCACATATAATATGTCATATAAGCATCGAAGATATTCGACAGAAAACGTTTAAAACTTGAAAAATCAATTTATCCTATGCAGGAATTTTGAACACCACTGTATATAATCTATTATAATAAAACCCTAAGCCAGCTTCCGTCAGGACGTAACGGTATGATACGTCACATCTTGCTGCAGCTGGCTAACACCCACTCAGGGTGACATAACATGGCCGACCGTTAGCGGGAGCTGGGGCTAAACAAGCCATCGGTACCCTCCACGGTAACTTCAGTCATGTGACCCGATGATGCTCTCTGACATCATCACAGGTCCTGTAAGCACAAGTACCTTGCTGTTGGAGGCAGCGCTGGATAGAGGATAGGTGAGCATAATGATTTTTTATTTTGAGTGAGTGTGTGCGAGCCCACCCCCGTAGCCGCCATCCATCCTGCCCCGCCCACCGCCACCATCCTGCCCCGCCCACCGCCTCCATCCTGCCCCGCCCACAATGTGCACCCTTGTTGCCTACAGGTGATCTAGGGTCTAGGTTTTTGTCTAGTGTATATATACCGTGTGTGTATATATGTGTATATATGTGTGTGTGTATGTATATGTATATATATATATATATATATATATATATATATATATATATATATATATATTTATATTATTATATGTACACAAAATAAAGGACTGCAGCACTCTTCTTTGTGAAACAACCGCCTTTATTCGGCCATCAGGTGGGTGGTGACAACGTTTCGGGATCCTGTCCCTTTCTCTAGCAGCTATACAATGTCAAGGCTAGGTTTTTTATACCCTTGATTTTCATATGCTCACATAATTGCCAATTATCACATTCAGTTGTTTTTTTATCTATATAGTGCCCTCTAGTGCTAAAACAATGCTAGTGCACACTTATTCACCTTTTATATCATTATATTTAGCCCTTATTTTCTGATCATCATCAATGGGAGACCCAGACAATGGGGTTTAGGGCGCTGCCCTCCGGAGGTCACACTAGGTACTACAAGTTTGTAGCACCGCCTCCTCCGCTTATAAACCCCCACCGTAGGAGACATCCTCAGTTTTAAACTTAGTGTGCTCGGAGGATCACGCTTTGCTTGCACTTCACTGCATTCTCACAGCTTACGTGATGGCGTATGAAGACAAGGTAAAATGGTCCCGCTCGGGATCCCCGACAGCCTCCCCGCTCACCCTCTGCGGAACACGCTGGTGGAGGTACCGGAGGGCTTTTAGCCTGGACACTTCAGTGTTCTCCCGGTACGCTGTCGCGCTCCTTCCTTTCCATCCCTCCATGGAGGCTCTGGTAAGGGGGAGCCTGGAGCCTTGCACAGCTCCGCTCCGTCCGAGGCCTCCCTAAATGGTGCTTACAGACCGGACGGAGCCAGCCCAGTCCGAGGCCTCCCTAAATGGTGCTTACACTCCGGACTGGTGCTGTACCCCCGTCCGAGGCCTCCCTAAAGGTGCTTACAGACCGGACCGGCACTGAGGCACCTGGTGTGTCTCCTGTGTGCCTGGGGGTAGTGTCTGTCACTGTGGTGTCATGACACTCAGACCGCGCGGTTTACCCTCGGGTCCGCGGTTCTGGCGGTGACCCTGTGCTGGGGTCGCCCTGGCTGACCGCCCTGTGTGTCACAGGGGCTGAGGCTGTAGACTGCGAGTGTTTTTATGTTTACATGCAGTCTGAGAGTGTGTGCGGTGATATTCACTCTCTTTTCCCGCGCTGCGGGCTCCGGCTCCTCCATTGCTGAGGCAGTCTGGAGGAGGAGGAGGCAGCCCTTATGGTGACATCACCGCTGGGCGTGTTGTGTGTTCTTCCCGCGTGTTCCTGGCTCCGCCCACATCTTCACTGTCGGCGGCCATCTTCTCCCTCACTTCCCGGCTGGGATCTGGCTGCAGCGCGTGTCTGCACTTGCAAGGGAGACCGGAACTCGCGGAGGTCACACACACACACCGCTTCCTCCTACCGCTTTACTGCGGTCGGTAAGCCACCGGGATTCCCGGTTTGTTTGTGAACTTGGCTTATATTCCCCTCACTGTGGAGATGTCCTCAGTTGGGAAGCATGCTGCTAAGGCGGCAGTGGTCACCGGTACCTGCGCTACATGCAACGGGACACTGGTGGAGGGGTCCTGCAATAACTGCGGACGCCCAGAGGCCCGGTCTGCTACTACTGAGTCTGCAAATCCGGGATTATACCCTGAGGTTCAGGTGATCCCAGGGCCATGGGAAACGCAGAATAAGATCAATGAATCTCTGCTGTCCCAGATGTCCTCCATGTCGCAAACCCTGGAGGCACTGCATAGGAGACTGGAGAACCCAGCTACTCCTCCTAGTTACCCCCGGGTGTCTCTTACTTCTGCTGTAAGACCCCCTAAGCGAGCCCGTGAGGCTTCTCCTGAGCTCCAGACTCTCTCTGAGGAGGAGCGTTCCTCTGATGGTGAGGAAGATGATGGGGGTTCTACTCTTGGGTCTATGTCTGAATCTCCAGATGGGGTGGAGGATCTGGTGTCCTCCATCAATGAGACATTGCGTCTTGTCACTCCTCCTGAGGAGGTGACTGTACACCCCAAGGAGATATACCAATGGCTGCGGCCAGAGGCTAGACCAAGTGGCTCCTTCATGGACCACACTAATTTCGGAAGGGTGATTAAAGCTCCCAGGTTGCATCCTGGGCGGCGTTATGTCCGTAAAACTAAGGACAATCGCTTTCCCTTTCCCCAGGAGGCGCTCCAGGAATGGTCGCAGTCTCCCAAGGTGGATGCTTCCATGACTAGGATTGCTGCGCGCTCCTTGTTTTCTGCCTCTGATAGCTCCTCGTTGAAGGATGCTACTGATAGACAGGTCGAGCAACTCGCCAAGTCTTCCTATGAGGCTGTGGGGTCTTCGTTTGCCCCTAATTTTGCCGCGGTCTGGACCCTACAAGCGATTACTATCTGTTTGGATGGTATCACTGATCTAGCTAGGTCCAGTCCAGAGGTCCTGGCTCTCACTGAGAGAGCAAGGGCCTATGCGGACTATGCCAGAACGGCATCTTTGGAAACTGCCACTCGCTCTGCTGTGGCCTCGGCCAATGCAATTGCGATCCGCAGGCTATTGTGGCTGCGTCTCTGGGACTCAGATGCCACATCTAAGAAGATTTTGCAAAATCTTCCGTTCGCTGGTGACAGGCTTTTTGGCACCGAACTGGACAAATTGATAAAGGATTCTGCTGAGTCTAAGATCCCGCAGAATAAGCCTAAGCCACGGTACACCGTGAAAAGGAACCCTAAGCAGTGGTCCTTTCGCTCCGGTTCACAGTCATCAGCACCGTCCACTCGCTCAGACCGAGGGGGCAAGCCTGCTACTCAGTGGCGTTCCAAGAGTCGTCAGAAGAAGCCGGCGGGGGCAGCGGCTGCCACCCCCAAGCCCGCCTCGACATGACTCGCTATCTCATCCTGCCTCCCCACAGGTGGGGGGCCGCCTGTCCCGCTTTCAGGACAAGTGGCTTCTTCACATTCACGATCAGTGGGTTCGAGACGTAGTCTCAAGAGGTTACAGGATAGAGCTGACGTCACGACCAATACACCGATTCCATCGGTCGGTTCCATCCCCAGAAAAGGCTCAGGCTTTTCACCTGGTGTTGGAGGGACTCCGCAGAGACGGAGTGGTGGTCCCTGTGCCCACGGAAGAGAGGTTCAGGGGTTTTTACTCCAACCTCTTTATTGTCCCAAAGAAGGACGGCTCTTTTCGCCCGGTGTTGGACCTCAAGTTGTTCAACCGTCACGTGTTGGTTCGGAAGTTCCGCATGGAATCCCTGCGCTCAGTGATCGCGGCTGTGTCACAGGGAGACTTCCTAGCGTCCATCGATATCAGGGACGCTTACCTTCACGTCCCCATTGCACCAGCTCATCAGTGCTGGTTGAGATTCGCAGTGGGGGAAGAGCACTTCCAATTTGTGGCACTGCCATTCGGGCTAGCCTCAGCACCACGGGTGTTCACAAAGGTGATGGCCTCCATGATGGCTCTCCTGCATGCGCAGGGACACGCCGTCATACCCTATTTGGACGACCTGTTGGTCAGGGCGCCATCGGAAAACCTTTGTCGGGTGAGCCTGGAGGTGACCATGAAGTCCCTGGAACGGTTCGGGTGGCTTATCAACATTCAAAAGTCGACCCTGGTTCCGACCCAGTCATTGACATATCTGGGCATGGACTTCCACACGGACTCGGCCCTGGTGTCCCTACCTCAAGCCAAGCAGCTTGCGATCCAATCAGGAGTGCAGAATGTCCTCCTGTCTCCACAGTCATCCCTACGGGTATTGATGAGACTGGTGGGTCGCATGGTAGCGGCGATAGAGGCGGTGCCGTTCGCACAGTTTCGCCTCCGTCCTCTCCAGCTGGAGATTCTTCGCAGATGGGACAAGAGGACGATTTCTTTGAATCGGCTGGTGACGCTGTCACAACCAACCAGGGATTCACTACAGTGGTGGCTACAGCCACATCATCTGTCACGGGGACGGTCCTTCCTAAAACCGTTATGGTTAGTGGTGACCACCGACGCCAGTCTGAAGGGCTGGGGTGCGGTGTTCTTGCACCACAGGGCTCAAGGCCTCTGGACTCAGTCGGAGTCGGCGTTGCAGATCAACGTGCTGGAGATCAAGGCGGTCTATCTGGCGCTCCTGGCGTTTCAGAAATTCCTGTCAGGACAACCCATTCGGGTACAGTCCGACAATGCGACGGCCGTCGCCTACATAAATCATCAGGGAGGGACCAGAAGTGCTCAGGCCCTCACCGAAGTCCACCGCATTCTAGCTTGGGTGGAGGAAAACGGCTGCCTGATCTCCGCAGTTCACATCCCAGGGGTCGAGAACTGGGAGGCCGACTATCTGAGCCGACAGGGGATGGACGCCGGAGAGTGGTCCCTTCATCCAGACGTCTTCCGGGACATCTGCGGCAGATGGGGCACTCCGGACGTGGATCTGATGGCCTCACGGCTGAATCATCAGGTGCCCCAATACGTGGCGAGATCATGGGATCCTCAGTCTCTGGGGGCGGATGCCCTGATCCTGAGTTGGTCCAGCTTCCAGCTGCCATATGTGTTCCCGCCTCTAGCTCTGATTCCCAGGGTCCTGTGGAAGATCAGGACGGAATGCAGAGTAGCCATTCTAGTGGCTCCAGATTGGCCCAGGAGGTCCTGGTACCCGGACCTGTGGCAACTGTCAGGCGGACACCGGTGGGCTATTCCAGAGCGCGCAGATCTTCTCGCGCAAGGCCCATTCTTCCACCTCAATTCCAGGGCCCTCAGATTGACTGCATGGCTCTTGAGGCCTGGCTGCTGACATCCAGAGGTTTCTCTCCTACAGTGGTTGCCACTATGAATCGGGCAAGGAAACCTGTTTCCAGGAAGATATACCACAGAACGTGGAAAATCTTTTTTACCTGGTGTGCATCTGGTGGTCGCTCACCGTGGCCGTTGTCTATTCCGACATTGTTGGCCTTCCTACAGTCGGGTTTGGAGTTGGGATTATCCCTTGGCTCTCTGAAAGGTCAAGTATCAGCACTTTCCGTGCTATTTGACAGGCGCTTGGCGCTCCTCCCGAAGGTCCGCCAATTTCTGCAGGGGGTGTCTCGGGTGGTTCCGCCCTACAGGCGGCCCCTGGACCCTTGGGACCTCAACATGGTCCTAGCGGCTTTGCAGAAACCGCCGTTCGAGCCACTGAGAGACATCTCTCTCTCTCGTCTGTCCCAGAAGGTGGTCTTTCTGGTGGCGATTACGTCTCTGAGAAGGGTCTCAGAATTGGCTGCACTTTCGTGCAAGTCACCCTTTCTGGTGGTTCACCAGGACAAGGTGGTGTTGCGCCCACGGCCTGAATTTTTGCCGAAGGTGGTTTCAACATTCCACTTGAACCAGGAGATTGTTCTCCCATCATTTTGCCCCGCTCCCGTTCATCAGGTTGAGCGCGACCTCCATACTCTGGATCTCGTGAGAGCTGTACGCATTTATGTGTCCAGGACCGCCTCCTTTAGGAGTTCGGATTCCTTATTTGTCCTCACGATGGGTCGCTGTAAGGGGTCCGCGGCTTCAAAGTCGACCTTGGCCAGATGGATCAAGGCTCCCATTCAGGAGGCTTACCGGTCTTCTGGTTTGCCTCTCCCGGTGGGTTTGAAGGCACACTCTACTAGAGCTGTAGGTGCCTCTTGGGCCTTGCGACATCGAGCTTCTGCTCTACAGGTGTGTCAAGCGGCCACTTGGTCCAGCCTGCACACTTTCTCTAAGCACTATATGGTGCATGCCCATGCCTCTGCGGATGCGAGTTTGGGCAGGCGGGTTCTCCAGGCGGCGGTTGCCCACCTTTAAAAGGGAACCATGTGTTATCCGTCTTGTTGAGGAACTCTTCCCGCCCTGGGGTATTGCTTTAGGACATCCCCATTGTCTGGGTCTCCCATTATGATGATCAGAAAAAAGAGAATTTTGTTTACGTACCGTAAATTCTTTTTTCTTGAATCATCAATGGGAGACCCAGCACCCACCCAGTTGTTCCGTTGCATGTTTGCATTTGATCTGTTCTCTGTTGAGACAGTATTTCCGGGTTGTTACACCGTCTGTGCACGGCATTCTTCCCGATGTTTCGGGTGTGGTTTATTTCTCCTCGCAGCTTATGGACTAAACTGAGGATGTCTCCTACGGTGGGGGTTTATAAGCGGAGGAGGCGGTGCTACAAACTTGTAGTACCTAGTGTGACCTCCGGAGGGCAGCGCCCTAAACCCCATTGTCTGGGTCTCCCATTGATGATTCAAGAAAAAAGAATTTACGGTACGTAAACAAAATTCTCTTTTTTCCACATCATATATTTACATTATCTGTTCCATATTCATACTTATTTGATTGCTTTACATGTCGATATTCATCACCTTGCACAGCTATGACTTCCACCTGGTCCGCCCTCTCATATGCAGCATACAGTTCTCCTACTTGCTTTCCTGCCGCCATTGCACGTGTCCAGCGTCTCTATGAGATCGCCCGCACATGCGCGGTGCAATTTGAGTAGTTTACCGTCGCTATGGCGATACCGGATATCCGGCGTCCGCCATCTTGCGACTCGCATTATATGCCTTTACACCTGCATTTGCATTTCAGCGGTGTTTACATGCCTATTGTCAATGTCCACTTGGTAGTTTGTGCAAATTGAGCAAAATTGTGTATGTGCAGGTCACTTATATCCAAAAAGTGCTATGTGCACATGCTAAAATCTGTATACGAGTTTAATGATAATAATCAGATATTAATCACTTTTAGGTTTAATTTCGATGCACACTAGTATTCATATAGATGAATTTTAATGTATTTTAATATATTTATATGTTTTATTGTTATTATTATTATTCATATTTTAGCCCATCTAATGATCCAGAGCTATGTTCCGGTAGAAAGCACAGCAAGGCAGAAACAGTGGCCGCTATCAAATTTGCAGAACAGACTATCTGGTTGACCTGTAGATGCCATGCACAAAGCACATGACGATAAGCACTTTAATTCTATACAATAACACAAGCATCTTATGGATGCAATGCATAGCACTTTAAATGTATGAAACGTCAGCACTTTAAGCACAAAAAAATAAAATAATGTGGCTATATGGTATGACTATGGTTTATTAATCATGGAACTACTAAATGGATAATCTAGGGTATCCCCAATAGTATAAGAAATCCTATTGACCCCAAGATCGGCATACATGGTGAGCGATGGGGTTTCCTATCACCATGTAAGGCTGACACCTGACCGCAGTGGTATACACACTGTGCTTGGTGATTCATGGGCGAGGGATAATGACAAGTAAAATAGGGGAGACTAATAACGATAACGCTAGTTTTAAAATAAAATTAACGTATAGTCTCAAAATAGATTTAATAGATAAAAAAGCACTTTTTGGATATAAGTGACCTGCACATACACAATTTTGCTCAATTTGCACAAACTACCAAGTGGACATTGACAATAGGCATGTAAACACCGCTGAAATGCAAATGCAGGTGTAAAGGCATATAATGCGAGTCGCAAGATGGCGGACGCCGGATATCCGGTATCGCCATAGCGACGGTAAACTACTCAAATTGCACCGCGCATGTGCGGGCGATCTCATAGAGACGCTGGACACGTGCAATGGCGGCAGGAAAGCAAGTAGGAGAACTGTATGCTGCATATGAGAGGGCGGACCAGGTGGAAGTCATAGCTGTGCAAGGTGATGAATATCGACATGTAAAGCAATCAAATAAGTATCAATATGGAACAGATAATGTAAATATATGATGTGGAAAATAATGGCTAAATATCTACTATATAATTGCCGTAGGCACATTTGTGTCGGACCCCGGCACGCCGTGGCTTTGTCACTATGTGACGTCACCACGTCGTGCGAGGCATTGCCCGCGTAGCGGGCATTGCGACCCCTCGCCGCTGTCATCCCGCTTTGGAGCAGCTGCTGTCAGCACATGCTGACACAGTGCTCCGGAGCCTGTGCCCCTGTCATCCCGCTCCGGAGCAGCTGCTGTCAGCACATGCTGACACAGTGCTCCGGAGCCTGTGCCCCTGTGCCCGTGTCATGCCCGCGCCCCCCTGGGTCGGAAGTTACGTCTGCCCGCCAGCCAGTACCGTAGCTAGCGGGTGGGCAGGGGGGCCTAGCGCATCGTGCCACTCGGCATGAGGGGCCCATTGCCTCCACCCCCTGGGGGGCCCCGTGCTGACACCAGCCGCCCGCCGTGCGCCCGGAGAGGAGGGACGACGGAACTTCCTGTCCGGCAGCTCTGCCCGCCCCTCCTCTCCTCCTACAGCACACGCACGCCGGCCGCGGTGAGTCTGCACTCCCCCCGGCCCTCACATGTGTCTGACAGCACCCCCCCGGTCCTCACATGGGGGTCCTGGGTGCTGATCTTGCCCCAGGGCCCGGAGCATGCCAGCTACGCCTCTGTGCTCCAGCCTCTGCCCTCCAGCCTCCGCCCTCCCCTCCAGCCTCCGCTCTCCCCCTCCAGCTCTCCCTCCAGCCTCCTCTCCTCCACCTCCGCTCTCCCCTCTCCCCTCCAGCTCCGCTCTCCCCTCCAGCCTGTGCTCTCCCCTCCAGCCTGTGCTCTCCCCTCCAGCCTGTGCTCTCCCCTCCAGCCTGTGCTCTCCCCTCCAGCCTGTGCTCTCCCCTCCAGCCTCGCTCTCCCCTCCAGCCTCCGCTCTCCCCTCCAGCCTCCGCTCTCCCCTCCAGCCTCCGCTCTCCCCTCCAGCCTCCGCTCTCCCCTCCAGCCTCCGCTCTCCCCTCCAGCCTCCGCTCTCCCCTCCAGCCTCCGCTCTCCCCTCCAGCCTCCGCTCTCCCCTCCAGCCTCCGCTCTCCCCTCCAGCCTCCGCTCTCCCCTCCAGCCTCCGCTCTCCCCTCCAGCCTCCGCTCTCCCCTCCAGCCTCCGCTCTCCCCTCCAGCCTCCGCTCTCCCCTCCAGCCTCCGCTCTCCCCTCCAGCCTCCGCTCTCCCCTCCAGCCTCCGCTCTCCCCTCCAGCCTCCGCTCTCCCCTCAGCCTCCGCTCTCCCTCGCTCCGCTCTCCCCTCCAGCCTCCGCTCTCCCCTCCAGCCTCCGCTCTCCCCTCCAGCCTCCTCCGCTCTCCCCTCCAGCCTCCGCTCTCCCCTCCAGCCTCCGCTCTCCCCTCCAGCCTCCGCTCCTCCCCCTCCAGCCTCCGCTCTCCCCTCCAGCCTCCGCTCTCCCCTCCAGCCTCCGCTCTCCCCTCCAGCCTCCGCTCTCCCCTCCAGCCTCCGCTCTCCCCTCCACGCCTCCGCTCTCCCCTCCAGCCTCCGCTCTCCCCTCCAGCCTCCGCTCTCCCCTCCAGCCTCCGCTCTCCCCTCCAGCCTCCGCTCTGCCCTCCAGCCTCCGTTCTCCCCTCCAGCCTCTCCTTTCCAGCCTCTCCTTTCCAGCCTCCAGCCAATCCCCTCCAGCCTCCAGCCAATCCCCTCCAGCCTCCGCTCTCCCCTCCAGCCTCTGCTCTCCCCTCCAGCCTCTGCTCTCCCCTCCAGCCTCTGCCCTCCCCTCCAGCCTTCGCACTCCATTCCAGCCTCAGCTCTCCCCTCCAGCCTCCGCTCTGCCCTCCAGCCTCCGCTCTGCCCTCCAGCCTCCGCTCTGCCCTCCAGCCTCCGCTCTGCCCTCCAGCCTCCGCTCTGCCCTCCAGCCTCCGCTCTGCCCTCCAGCCTCCGCTCTGCCCTCCAGCCTCCGCTCTGCCCTCCAGCCTCCGCTCTGCCCTCCAGCCTCCGCTCTGCCCTCCAGCCTCCGCTCTGCCCTCCAGCCTCCGCTCTGCCCTCCAGCCTCCGCTCTCCCCTCCAGCCTCCGCTCTCCCCTCCAGCCTCCGCTCTCCCCTCCAGCCTCTCCCCTCCAGCCTCTGCCCTCCAGCCTCTGCCCTCCAGCCTCTGCCCTCCAACCTCCGCTCTCCCCTCCTGCCTCTCCCCTCCAGCCTCTCCCCTCCAGCCTCTCCCCTCCAGCCTCTCCCCTCCAGCCTCTCCCTCCCAGCCTCTCCCCTCCAGCCTCTCCCCTCCAGCCTCTCCCCTCCAGCCTCTCCCCTCCAGCCTCTCCCCTCCAGCCTCTCCCCTCCAGCCTCTCCCCTCCAGCCTCTCCCCTCCAGCCTCTCCCCTCCAGCCTCTCCCCTCCAGCCTCTCCCCTCCAGCCTCTGCTCTCCCCTCCAGCCTCTGCTCTCCCCTCCAGCCTCTCCCCTCCAGCCTCCGCTCTCCCCTCCAGCCTCTGCCCTCCAGCCTCCGCTCTCCCCTCCAGCCTCTGCCCTTCAGCCTCCGCTCTCCCCTCCAGCCTCTGCCCTCCAGCCTCTGCCCTCCAGCCTCTGCCCTCCAGCCTCTGCCCTCCAGCCTCTGCCCTCCAGCCTCTGCCCTCCAGCCTCTGCCCTCCAGCCTCTGCCCTCCAGCCTCTGCCCTCCAGCCTCTGCCCTCCAGCCTCTGCCCTCCAGCCTCTGCCCTCCAGCCTCCGCTCTCCCCTCCAGCCTTTCCCCTCCAGCCTCCGCTCTCCCCTCCAGCCTCTGCCCTCCAGCCTCTGCCCTCCAGCCTCTGCCCTCCAGCCTCTGCCCTCCAGCCTCTGCCCTCCAGCCCTCCGCTCTCCCCTCCAGCCTCTCCCCTCCAGCCTCTCCCCTCCAGCCTCTCCCCTCCAGCCTCTCCCCTCCAGCCTCTCCCCTCCAGCCTCTCCCTCCAGCCTCTCCCTCCAGCCTCTCCCCTCCAGCCTCTCCCCTCCAGCCTCTCCCCTCCAGCCTCTCCCCTCCAGCCTCTCCCCTCCAGCCTCTCCCCTCCAGCCTCTCCCCTCCAGCCTCTCCCCTCCAGCCTCTCCCCTCCAGCCTCTCCCCTCCAGCCTCTCCCCTCCAGCCTCTCCCCTCCAGCCAATCCCCTCCAGCCTCTGCTCTCCCCTCCAGCCTCTGCCCTCCCGCCTCTGCTCTGCCCTCTAGCCTCTGCCCTCCCCTCCAGCCTCCGCTCTCCCCTCCAGCCTTTCCCCTCCAGCCTCCGCTCTCCCCTCCAGCCTCTCCTCTCCAGCCTCCGCTCTGCCCTTCAGCCTCCGTTCTCCCCTCCAGCCTCTGCCCTAAAGCCTCTGCCCTCCAGCCTCTGCCCTCCCGCCTCTGCTCTGCCCTCTAGCCTCTGCCCTCCCCTCCAGCCTCCCTCTCCCCTCCAGCCTTTCCCCTCAGCCTCCGCTCTCCCCTCCAGCCTCTCCTCTCCAGCCTCCGCTCTGCCCTTCACCTCCGTTCTGCCCTCCAGCCTCTCCCTAAAGCCTCTGCCCTCCAGCCCTTCTCCCCTCCAGCCTCTCCTTTCCAGCCTCCAGCCATGCCCTCCAGCCAATCCCCTCCAGCCATCCCCTCCAGCCAATCCCCTCCAGCCAATCCCCTCCAGCCAATCCCCTCCAGCCATCCCCTCCAGCCAATCCCCTCCAGCCAATCCCCTCCAGCCAATCCCCTCCAGCCAATCCCCTCCAGCCAATCCCCTCCAGCCAATCCCCTCCAGCCAATCCCCTCCAGCCTCCCTCCCCATCCAGCCTCGCTCTCCCCTCCAGCCTCTCCCTCCCCTCCAGCCTCTGCCCTCCCCCTCTGCTCTGCCCTCTAGCCTCTGCCCTCCCCTCCAGCCTCCGCTCTCCCCTCCAGCCTCCGCTCTCCTCACCCCTCCATATGCAATGTACAGTATCTACTATATAATTGCCGTAGGCACTTCCGTGTCGGTCCCCGAAAAGACCGTGGCTATGTCACTCTGTGACGTCAGCACGGCGAAGCATTGGCCGCGTAGCGCCAATGCGAGTCGCTGGCCTGTGCGAACAATGGCGCGAGGCCATTGCTCGCGCAGGCTGAGTACGAGCAATGCGAGTCGCTGGCCTGCGCGAGCAATGGCCGCGAGGCCATTGCTCGCGCAGGCTGAGTACGAGCAATGGCCGCGAAGCGGCCATTGCGAGTCGCTGGCCGAAAATCGAACCAGAGGCTCGGCATCAAAGTTAACGATTTACCGGTCAGGTAGCGCGAGCAATGGCCGCGAGGCCATTGCGAGTCGCTGCCTGAGCCGCGCTTCTAATTGGTCGGCGCCAGCGAGTCGTTACACTTGCGGCGCGCTTGCGGTAATCCTCATACAAAGTATAGTATTCTAGACACCCAATGCATTTGCATCGGGCTCACAGCTAGTAATGATATAAAAGGTGAATAAGTGTGCACTAGCATTGTTTTTGCACTAGAGGGCACTATATAGATAAAAAAACAACTGAATGTGATAATTGGCAATTATGTGAGCATATGAAAATCAAGGGTATAAAAAAACCTAGCCTTGACATTGTATAGCTGCTAGAGAAAGGGACAGGATCCCGAAACGTTGTCACCACCCACCTGATGGCCGAATAAAGGCGGTTGTTTCACAAAGAAGAGTGCTGCAGTCCTTTATTTTGTATACTTATACAGCGAGGAGGAGAGGAGCTGTGACTGCTGAGCACCTAGGGGAGCTGTGCTGCACCAATATACTAATATATAATATGTGTGTGTGTGTGTATATATATATATATATATATATATATATATATATATATATATATATATATATATATATATATATATAAAACATTTTCGACTTACAAGTTGCAACTTAAGAAGAAACGCAATAAACAGCATGTGCAGCAATAAAGGTACTTATAATTAACTAGCTGTGAGCCCGATGCGATTGCATCGGGATTCTAGAATCTGTGTATACTTTACTCAGTATATTTCAAATATGGAGGCATAGCGGCCGCCGCTGTTCTGATTGTTCGGCGCGCTGAAGGCTGCGACCGATCAGAAGAGCGCCGCGCTGTATGGCACCATACTTCAAATACATGGAATATTTTGAGTTTCACATTTACCGCTGTAAGTGAGGCGCTATTCTCATTGGTCGCTGTGTGCTCCCGGCGACTAATGAGAATAGCGCCTCACTTTCATCAGTAAATGTGAAACTCAAAGTCGTCCATTATATGTCTAAGATGGCGGCCTGATTCTAAAGAATCGGGAGTCTAGCATGCATATATACATTATTCATTCAAATTTGACAATAATGCACATAAGACATATCTATCTATCAACTACCAATGTTTGTATGGTATATGTCAGTGTAGTACATGTCATGATTCTAAGGCAAGGCTTTTTGTACAGATACTGGCACCGATGTTTTGTACAGATTACGTATATTCAATTTATATATGAATGTTAATAATCTATGATTTAGCCAGTACATGTTTCCCCACCAACCACGGGAAGGTAGCCTTACAGCTGGTGGGACCTACTCTACTCTATCCCTAATAATTAATAGTTAGACTCCTTTTAAATCAGATATTTTTCGGCTGTTTGCGGAAGGTGTGGAATAACAAAATACAATTTCTGCACTTGGCACCAAAGGGCCTACCTACAGCTCACTTTCAGCAAGTAACATGTAATGTATATGGAACTTGCAGTTAGCTTGCAGTAAATACGGCAAGCACAGCTTCGACAGGTTCACTAAATGCAACCACTAAAAATCAGAGCTAACTGCGATTTTTGGCGGTTTAAACTGTCGAAACCACATGTGCCGCACCTGCCGCAAGTAAACCACAAATTCCATATACATTTCATGCAACTTACAGTAAGAATGCTGTAGGTCACCATTAGGCAGCAAGTGGCAAAATTGCTTTTTTCCCACTATAAATTCCACAAATAGCAGAAGAATTCAGATTTCAAATCAAAATGTCTATTCTTTCTCTATGTGTCTAAATATGTACCTATATGTATGTATGTACTTATATGTACAGAACACAGTTCGAGATAGAGGTGTGTGAACAGGCGTCCCACCCGTCTCTTAGCTGTTCACAAAAACCTCACCCTGTGTAAAAAGAAAATGAAATCTCTCAGCAGCTATACTGCTGGAGATTCAGGTTCTTATCACTAAATGGAAGCATTTAGATCAGGGGTCTCAAACTCGGCTGGGTTGGTGGGCCGCACATAGAAAAACATATAGCGGGGGGCCGCATCCCTTGTAGGGAATTTTTTGCTCAATGTAGTAAAGTACAAATCCTGATCCCCTTCTTGTAGTAATGTCCCCATCCTGATCCCCTTTTGTAGTGATGTCCCCCATCCTTATCCCCTTTTCTACTGAAGCCCCCCTCCTTATCCCCTGTTCTAGTGATGTCCCCCATCCTGATTCCATTTTTGTGATGTCCCCCACCCTAATCCCCTTTTGTAGTGATGTCCATAATTCTGATCCCCCTTTTGTAGTGATGTCCACCATCATGATCCCCTTTTATAGTAATGTCCCCATCCTGATCCCCTTTTGTAGTAATGTCCCCATCCTGATCCCCTTTTCTAGTAATGTTCCCCATCCTTATTCCCTCTAGTAATGTCCCCCATCCTTATTCCCTTTTCTAGTGTTGTCCCCCATCCTGATACCCTTTTCTAGTGATGACCCCATCCTGATCCCCTTTTGTAGTGATGTCCCCATCCTTATCCCCTTTTCTACTGAAGTCCCCCATCCTTGTCCCCTTTTCTACTGAAGTCCCCCATCCTTATCCCCTGTTCTAGTGATGTCCCCCATCCTGATTCCATTTTTGTGATGTCCCCCACCCTAATCCCCTTTTGTAGTGATGTCCATAATCCTGATCCCCCTTTTGTAGTGATGTCCATAATCCTGATCCCCTTTTGTAGTGATGTCCATAATCCTTATTCCCTTTTCTAGTAATGTTCCCCATCCTTATTCCCTTTTCTAGTGTTGTCCCCCATCCTGAGCCCCTTTTCTAGTGATGTCCCCATCCTGATCCCCTTTTGTAGTGATGTCCCCATCCTGATCCCCTTTTGTAGTGATGTCCCCCATCCTGATCCCCTTTTCTACTGAAGTCCCCCATCCTTATCCCCTTTTGTAGTGATGTCCCCATCCTAATCTACTTTTATAGTGATGTCCCCATCCTGATCCCCTTTTGTAGTGATGTCCCCATCCTTATCCCCTTTTCTACTGAAGTCCCCCATCCTTATCCCCTTTTGTAGTGATGTCCCCATCCTAATCTACTTTTATAGTGATGCCCCCATCCTGTTTTATCTTCTTTTTACACACTCACATACCTACTCATTCACACTCACACAAACCTTCCCCCCCACACACACACACACACACACACACACACACACACCCTCATATACACATTCACACACTCTCATACACACATCCTCACTTACATACTCACACCCATTCACACTTTTCTCACTTTAATGATGCATCGCTCCAGTGCAGGGGCCGCTGCGGTCCCCGCTGTGCTGACTTCCGGCCTCCACTGTGCTATGACTTCCTCCAGCCGCTGCTCAGACAAGCTCTATTGCTCAGCAAGGTCAATGCAATCTGCCAGCCAGAGGCTGCATGTGAGGTCATATTCTGCCATCAGCTGCGGACCTCTCATTGGCTGGCAGCTTGCATTGATCTTGCTGAGTGGCAGAGCTGGTTAGTGCCGGGGATGGAAGTCATCACACAGTGGGGACTGCAGCGGCCCCCTGCACTGGGGCGATTCATCATTAAGTTGTCCAAGGTGCCGCGGGCCGCATAGTGAAGCCCTAGGGGCCGAATGCGGCCCTCGGGCCGCGTGTTTGAGACCCCTGATTTAGATGATGCACATCTACAATCTACTACAAAATGTGTGTTTATATACATATACTATGAAATATAACAAGAATGTTTCTAAGATAAAAAACTAACGACTATATATCTTAAATGACTATTTTATATCTAATTAATTATAATGTCTTTATCTATAACTAAACTAATTTTTTTGGTAGTTTTGTTTTTTTCTATTCCTATACATCTATGGCTAAACTAATTTATTGTAATATTTGTGTTTAATTAGAAAGTAACTATGTATCTAAATCTAATATGTATCTAAAGAATTTAAAATAAAATATTCTTATAGACAATATTTTTAGTAAAGAGTTTTTCACTATTGGGCAGCAATTTGTCTTGAATGGGTGTATCCAGCACTTTCACCTTAACATTCCATCGTCTTTTCACTCGTGAAAAAGCCACATATAACTGTCCATATCCAAAAACGGGTTCTGACAAAAAAAAAACTACTTTCTCCAGTGTTTGGCCTTGGGATTTGTTGATGGTCATGGCAAAAGCAGGCTTCACGGAAAATTGTCGACGTCTTAACTTGAAATGTAAGCCAGTCTCTGATGGAGATAAATCAATCCTTGGAACAAACACCACATTTCCTTCTGCAGACCCAGTAATGACTTTTGCTTGAATCATATTGTCAAACAAAGCGATGACAATCAAGCGAGTCCCATTGCAAAGACCTTTTCTGCTGTTAAAGTTGCGCAAAAACATGACAATGGTACCGATTTTTAATTTGAGGCGATGAGAAGGCATTCCCGTTGGTGTGAGTGAATTTAAAAATTCCACTGGATATTGGTCTGGATCTTCTGTCTCATCAAGATCAATGGAATCGTCACTAATGTATTCAGTGTATTCACCAGCAATGCAATCCATAACCTTAGAGTTCACCATATCCACATGGTCATTTTTAGGGCAAAGAATGGCATGTGATGCAGCAATCTGAATGCTTTCATTGTTATGTACATCAATGAGAATGTTTTCACCAAATATAGCAAGTATGAGTGAGCCAGTGCAGATCATGTCTCTTGGGATTTCAATGATATCATCTCCAAGGTTGAAATCATTGGACAATTCACCATTTCCCAGTTGAAGTAACCAACTGCTATAATCAGGATCAATGGAGCGCATGTTGTTGAAGAGTGGCAATTGAGTGAAAAGCTGCCATTGTCGTGAGTATTCAATACAACTCTCTATAATATCAGTTCTTGTACCATGAGGGATGATAGGCAGACACTGTCCAAAGTCTCCTCCCAGATCAATGACTTTCCCTCCAAAAGGTGTTGTATTTTTCTTGGAGATATCTGTTGTCATGACATCCCGTAAAAGTTGATCTATCACATGCAATGCATATTTAGATAACAGAGTGGACTCGTCAATAATGAAAAGTTTGGTACTTTTCAAATGTTGTGCAGCATCTGTATCATTTTTAATTCTGGAAACGGATGTTTCATTTATTGGAATTGGTATGCCGTAAAGCGAATGGATGGTTCTTCCTCCTTGCAGTAAGTTAGCTGCAATCCCTGTACTGGCTGCAGGTGAGAGAATTTCGCCTTCTCCTCTTAGTTCATGAATTAATAAATCATACAGGTATGTTTTCCCACTGCCACCTGGGCCATCGATGAAAAAGCACTTAGGTTGTACACTTCTATCGTGTAAAGCTTGATTGATGGCATTATAGGCCAAAAGTTGTTGGTCATTTAAAGTAGCTTTTATTTGCTGAGCTCTTCTTAACTCATCATCCTTGTTGTATTGTGGGGCCATGTGTGGCTTTCTTTTTGGTCGTGGTAGATTAAAATCAGTAAAAGTTTTGGCATGAAATTTTAGAACATTTTGGACATCAGTCATAGCATATCCTTCACAATTCTCACACTCCTCAGTGTTGGAGTGATATGCATGGCAGTAGTCTTGGATAAAGTCTTGTTTAAATTCTTGCCACAACTCCAATGGATGAGCTGGAGGACCAAAAATACATATATATGCAAACATATCACGAAGCTGTGCAGGCATGTTGAGAACACAGGCATCCAATAAAGTATTTCTCCAAACACTGTCATCGAAGAGCAATCCAAGGGCTAATGCCGCCTCTTTAAAAGTTGGGTATGTGACTTCATTAACAGTCTTAATGTTGTCAAAACTTGTTGCTCCATTGACATGCAGTAACAACAACCTTAAATAGTACCGTTCTTGTTCTTTCATACTGACAGTATACATTCTTCCAATCACTGAAGAACCTCCTCGCTTTCTAATTTCCCATGCACCTTGTTTCCAAACATAGTGCTCTGGAATTTGGCGGTATAAGTAATCATGAGCATGCGGGTCATTCTCATTCAGCTCAAAGTAGGCCATAAGAGTAGATTTTCTGTGCATTGTGTAACTGATGTTGTCAACAGAGTCATCCTCATGAAAATAAAGTGGTTGAGAATGTGGGAGATGTACGGCAAGGCATTCGCCTTAATAATAGAGTGCGATTGTCTATGCATCGGGTAAGCAAATATTCGCCAAGCTGCCTCCTGTGCACTCACGTATCTTGAATCCATGAATTGATGTGTTTCATCATGGTGGATATTGGTTTGGCATATTTCAAGATTGGCTTTATCATGTCCTTTGTAGACATATTTGAATAGGTAATTAACACTTTGAATGGAAGCACATACCTCAACATTAATATGACACTTGTATTTTAATAGTAGGAAAGGGTTATAGGGAACAACCCAAGAATTATCAATCATCTTTGAATGGTGTTCAAAGGATGATCCTTCCTTTCTTTGATAAGTAGGGTACGCATCCTCAGCTAAGACTGTTTTTGTTTGGAAATCTTTAGGAAAACCTTTCTTACACTTTCCAAGATCCATACATGGAGAATTGGGGTTGTGTTGTCCACAGGGTCCATGAATCATGTGTTGCATCACAATTTGATGGAGCACAGGGTAATCTTCTGGATCAGGGATTTCAGCCCAAACTATATTATCCACTTCAACCTCAGTTATTAGTTTGGATTTGCTATCCAGAATGATCAAAATGTGAGCGTGTGGTAGGCCACGCTTTTGGAATTCAATAACATGAACCATTGCACAAACTTTGCCAAATAATCCAGTGTTAATGTCTTTTAATAGGGCTTCCAGTTTAATTCTGAAGACACGGGCGACTAAATCAGGTATATGTTCCACACGCTGCCATGGCTCTAAATTGTTTGTAATCTCCCTCCATTTAGGATTACAGGTCATGGTTACAAAATGATCCGGTCGTCCAAATTTAGTCACAATAGCCATGGCATCCTGATAGCGTTGCTGCATGTTTCTTGGACTGCCTTCAAAGGAAGATGGTAAAATGACCGTCTTGCCAATGGGAATACCTTTCTCAACAGATTTTTTCTGGAGACGTTCCTGGAGTACGCAATAATCCTCTACTTTTAAATCCTTTTGGTGTTGACGGATAAAATTTAAGCGATTAGCCTCGATTTTCACATACGCATCCACTAAGTACTGCTGTGTTAGTTTGCCACCATTCAGGACAGGATTGAACCGATTCCGTACAGACAACAAATAGCAGTAATACTGGAGCTGTGTAACCCTGCGTGTACTTTGGCCTTGATGCTTGAGTCCCTCATGCCAGCCTTGTTCTCCATGAGGGAAAAATAAGGGATAGAGTAATGCATCTAAATTGCTGTGTAGAATACTGACTTGCTGTGTTTTTGGGGCCAAGGGGTTATTTGGATCAGGTTTCAAATGAAAATTAAATGTCTGTATTGAATGGTGGCTCTCCATCAGCATTTTCAAAGACCAAAGCAACTTCATTGACAGTAGGATTGTTATAGCGTCTAGGGTCTTGCTGTCTGTCTTGTTTAATGGCCATGATAATATTTGGCATGACGGTGCCATGTTCTACTGCCTTCTGTTGTTCTTCTAATTCAACGTCACGTAGCATTTTGTAGGCCGAAACAAAGGGATTAATATTATCCAATTGAAGAGCAATGATACTCATTAAAGTAGGATGACATTTAACATTTTCTGGAGACTGTAGCCGTTGTTCTATAGCGCTTGCAGTATCTAAAATGTACAGTTGTGCATATGCTGGAGGTTGATCTTGAGCAGGATGGAGTGTTTCAGTGCGATGATAAATTTGCCCATGAATACGGAAACAGTAAGGGGCGTGTTCAGGTGGTAGAGAAACATGGGCACCCATGGAGGCAAAAGCAAAAGAACTATTAATCCTCCTGTTATTCTCCATCAAATTTCGACTGTACTCACTCTCTCCTTTCAGCAGGCGTTGGAAGACCTCCGGGTATTGAGGTAATGGTACCTTTACTTTTCCCTTGTGGCAACAAAGACTAAACTGTTGATCTGATGGGTGTTCAGCAGTAAAATGCAGAGCCTCACAATGTTCACATATTAATTTCATGGAACCACATGTATGTTCTAGAATAGCATGATCCTGATCAGTAAATGCCATTGGATGTAGGAGAGGTGTAGATAACAAACGTAGATTTTTATTGTGTAATCCTACATAGATGAGACGTTGAAGGGACGTAGATTCAACACATTCCATAAATGAAGAGGTTGAATATATATTCCGTTCTGTCTCTTGCAATGTTGAAGTGGAAGAAGAACTTTTGCGTAGGTCACGACGTGATGAAGCCAAATGGGTCAAGCGGACTTGTTTAGACGTAGGAGACTCCGTATCTTGACGTATCTGTCTTGTCCTTTTAAGCCTCATAATTTTATACTGTTTGCTGTATGGCATCTCCTCAGCAGAGTGTTTTCGTTTACATGTGGCCTTGCGATGTGGTAAAGGCTGTTCAGTTGTAGTTAACACAGTAGAAGAAGAGGTGGCAGCAGTATGAGGATCAGACGAAGAGGTGGCAGCAGTATGAGGATCAGACGAAGAGGTGGCAGCAGTATGAGGATTAGACGAAGAGGTGGCAGCAGTATGAGGGTCAGACGAAGAGGTGGCAGCAGTATGAGGGTCAGACGAAGAGGTGGCAGCAGTATGAGGATCAGACTGATCTCCTGTAGGCATTAACTTTTGTTGTTTGCGTCTTTGACGCGCACCCATTGATTTTTTGGCTAATCGTTCCTTCCTTCCTTTCAAAGACTCTTTTGAAACCCGTGTCTTCAAAGCAGCCTTTTCCTTGTCCAAGCGAAGTTGTCTTTCTTCAGAACTCTCCTCCGCATGCTTCTAGTGCATACGCACAGCCTCCTTGTCAACCTTTCCTTTTTTTTTTTTCCATGGAGGTAATAGGAAGTGTTAAAGGCTGTTCACTTTGTAGAATGTCAGTAGACGAAGAGGCAGGAGTAGTATCTTGGTCAGACGGTTCTTCAGTGGCTCTAAGTTTTTGTTGTTTAAGTCTGCGACGCTCAGCCATGGCTCTTTTTGCCATTCGTTGGCTTCTTTCTTCGGAAGACAGTTCAGAAATACGTTTCTTCAAAGCAGCCTTCGCAGCATCCAACCGAAAACGTCTCGGTGGAGAAGAGTTTGGCAATGCGCATCGCTTTAGCAGCCTTAGCACGATCTAACCGAAGAAGTCTCTCTTCCGAAGTCTCTTTTGCAATGCGTTTCGCCTGAGCTGCCTTAACACGATGTAACCGAAGAAGTCTCTCTTCCGAAGTCTCCTCAGCAGTGCGTTTCACCTTAGCAGCCTTACGACAATCTAACCGAAGACGTCTCTCTTCCGAAGTCTCCTCTGCACGCTTCTTCTTAGGCGTAGTTGCAGCCTCCTTGGCAAGAGCGATATTTTTTGTTGGAGATCTCATCTTCGTAAGAATAGCCAGTGAATCCAATCCAAAATGAGCTAGAGTGTGTTAGTTAAGGAAACAATCAATAATAACTATGTCTAAATAGGCAAAAACAATAAAAGAAAAGTGTGTATTTCAATAACCTGTGGAAAGCAAATCATGGACTTCTTTAGAGTGCGAAACAAATATTTAATGATGTTTACTGTATGGAGTTGTGAATGGAAATCAGTGTGTGTAAAGTCCTTAAAAAGAGACTTGAAGGCAAGACAAATGGATGTAAGGGCCCTTTCAGATGCGCGTTGTAAATGCAGAGTTCCAACATTGTAAAAAAAGCGGTTAAACTACCGATATGACGGCAAGTTCCGCATAACCGCCAGCAGGGGTGGAGTTGCAGAAGTTGGGGCAAAATGGCAGAGGTAGCGTTCATTTTTACCTTGAACTTAGGGTTTTGTGATTATTGCGGAAGTAGTGGTTTTTATTTTTCTCTCTGCAGTTGGGGAAATAGCGGCATTAGCGGCGAGCGTAAAATGGCGCAATGTGACCAAGCAGAGTGAAAAAAGAAATGAGACTTCCGCAGTACATGGTGAAACAGGCAGGTCAAAGTAAAAATGAACGTTAATCCGGCGATGTAGCGGGACCTTACACAACTGCACCCCTGGTGGCGGATATGGGGAACTTGCGTTAATATTGGGAATATTACCACATGCTTTGGAATTATGTAAATCTGCATGTACAACGCGCGTGTGAAAGGGGCTCCAGTCGGTCATATAGTGCAAAATGCCATGCAACCAATATATTTGGTATGTAAAAGTAGTTTATGTCCCACTGTCACGACAATAAGCCAGTGGTAAGGTAGCATTACATCCAAACTGTTAAATATAAGACAGGTAGTAGTCCTACAGACTCAGTAGTATGAAATATAATCAAAATGGCATATAATGGGTTAATGTACTCCTAACAGTGTAACGACACACTCCTAAGTAGAAATAAAATATAGAACAGTCTGTAAGGGGTTAATATACCACTGGCACGCGTACAAAATACTGCACGATCAATAAAATTAAAAATAGTATTAGGCTGCGTTCACACATTTGCGTATTTTGCTGCGCTTTTTTGCGTGCGCTTTTTGCCGCGTTTTTCGGCCGCGCAAAAAAGCGCAGCAAAATACGCAGGGGCTTTCACACACTGCGCTTTCTTCCCCCCCAGAAAGCGCAGTGATGTCACAGAGGGGAGGAAGAATCCTGCTTCCTCCTCCCCTCTGTGACATGTGTGACCGCCCCATTAGATTCCACAGTGTGTTAATACACACTGTGAAATCTACATTAAACAAAAGCAAGTTAATGAAAAATAAAAAAGAATCAATACTTCACCTCTCCGACACCTTCTCCCGGTGTGCGATCTCCGATTCCAAGTCAGATCTCTTCTGACAGGACCTGTGATGAAGTCAGAGGGGGACGTTACCGGGGCGGTCCCATCGCTGATTGGCTGCTCGCGGTCACATGACCGCGAGTGCCCGGGAACGCCCCCCCTCTGACATCACCACATGTCTTGTCAGAAGAGATCTGACTTAGAACCGGGAATCGCACAGCGGGAGAAGGCACCGGACAGCGGCAGAAGGCGTCGGAAGGTAAGTATTGATTCTTTTTTATTTTTCACACACTTGCTTTTGTATAATTTAGATTTCACAGTGTGTATTAACACACTGTGGAATCTAATGGGCGGCCACAGCTGTCACAGAGGGGAGAAGGAAGCAGGATTCCTCCTCCCCTCTGGGAGAATACGCAGTAGTAGCTGCGTAAACAATTGACATATCAATTGTTTACGGAGCTGCGTTTTCTCCCGGAAAACGCACTGCGTATTTTTACGCAATGTCTGCACTGCAAAGTGAATTTCCCATTCACTTTGCAGGCAGACAAAAGGCACATTGCGTATTTTGAAAAGCGCGCGTAAAAAAACGCGGCAAAATACGCAATGTGTGAACGCAGCCTTAAAGAAGTTAGTATTCAAATGCCAGTAGTAGACCACATAGTGACATAGGCAGTGAATAGGCAAGACAATAGAAGGGGTTAATGTACTACTTGCACTTCTATAAAAGTGTGGATGAGAAAAGAAATAACAAATGATATAGAAGAGGTTAATTTTCAAATGTCATGAGTACAGCACATAGTGACACAGTGAATAGCAAACAGAATGGAAGGGGTTAATGTAGCAGTTTGAACCCTATAAAACAGTGTGAGAGAAAATTAAAATGCAAATGGCATAGAAGATGTTAATGTAGAAATGGCCTTAGTACAGCACATAGTGAGATAGCAAGTGGAGCACAAATAGAATAGAAGGGGTTAAAAAGGTATTAAAAAAACAGGTCAATATGGTGAAATGTAGCTCAAATGAAATTTGTATAAAGAAGGGGTTAATATAAGCATAGGCATTAGGAATATATTCTCTGATGTGAGATTGTACTGTGAAAACAGCTTTTTAGGTTTTAAATAGTGCAAAAATTCAAATTTCGCGCTCTAAGAGGACGGACGCGAAATGTTCATTCATAAAATGACGGCAGCCGCTGTGGGATTGGGCAGCGGAAACTTCATAAACATGGCGCCGTGAATCCGATTGGTCGGCGCTATGCGGGGAAACCGGCGACTTTGATGCCCAGCGCCTGGTTCTGTTTTCGGCCAGATCGCAAGGCTCAGGTCGGTCGTAGTGTGGAAGTATGTAGCTCCGCCCCGCTGTGCTATGATTGGTCTGGCGGCAACTTCAGAAGATGGCGCTGAGCATCCGATTGGTCGGCGCTCAGCGGGGAAAGCCGCGCTTTCCCTGCCGAGCGCCTGGTTGAAATTTTCGGCCAGTTATCGGCGGCATCGAGGTCGCCGCTTTTAGCGCGGAACGCCGCGCTTGGAGTGCCGAACTCGGCGCCGAATTGTGGGAGTGTGTGGGAGTGTGTGGCGGCGCTCAGCGCTTTCCCCGCTGAGCGCCGCCACACACTCCCACACACTCCCACAATTCGGTGCCGAGTTTGGCACTCCAAGCGCGGCGTTCAGCGCTAAAAGCGGCGACCCCGATGCCGCCGACCACTATGGCACAATCACGGCGCCATTTTTAAAAATACACCGCGACCAATCACATTGGCGCCTCATTCCTCCATCTTTCTGAATGGCAAAAATTCAGTACATTAAAATTAAAATAACATAACAATAAATAAAAACACATAAAAAATAATTAAAATAAAAATGTATGAAAGTAAAATATTTATAACATTAAATAATAAAAATAAAATCAAACTAATCCAAAAAAATTAATTCTATTAAAAATTATACATTACTATAATATTTAGAAAAATAATAAATAAAATAATAAAAATAATAAATAATAATAAAACAAACAAAATAAAAAATATATATATAAAAATAAAATATTAATAACATTAACTAATTAAAATACAATCAAACTAATCAAATACCAAAAAATTCGATGCCCGATGCCGCCGACCACTATGGCCGCAAAATCGAACCAGGCGCTCGGCAGGGAAAGTGCGGCTTTCCCCGCTGAGCGCCGGCCAATCGGAATCACAGCGCTACTCTGTGAAGTTGCCGCTGTCCAATCGCAACACAGCGGGGCGGAGCTACAGACTTCCACCCTCCCGAACGCCGTGGCCGAAAATCGAACCAGGCGCTCGGCAGGGAAAGCGCCGCTTTCCCCGCTGAGCGCCGACCAATCGGAATCAGACCGCTATCTACCGCGACCAATCAGAATCGCGCCTGATTTCTCCATGTATCCCTATGGAAAGGCGCGCTCCAATCACAATCGCGGCGCCATTTTTAAAAATACACAGCGACCAATCACAATCGCGTCTCATTTCTCAAGCATCTCTATGGGAAGGGGCGCTGAGAATGCGATTGGTCGGCGGGAAGACCGGCAAGTTGTATGTGCGGCGCCTGAATGAGTGTTCGGCCACAGCGGTCTGATGCACCGCGGAGGCCGCTAGAAGCGCCGAAGTGTGCGCTTGTAGCGCAGAAGTCGGCGCTTGCAGCGGCGAAGTGTCCGAACTGTGGCGCAGGCTCCATGCAGCGCCGATTGGCGCTGCATGGCGCAAGATAGTAAAAGTGGTGAAAATAAAACTTAGCATCAGGAATATAGACTCTGATGTGAAAAGGTATCTTTTAAAAAAGATATCTTAGCTGATAAATCGCAGAGCCCGATCCGGCGCTTGCTTCCCGACGGCCCTCATGAAGGATGGATATCTTGGCTGAAATATAGACCAACAGATGGTCCTGCGGTAGCTTCTCGTCCTCCCTCAAACAGTATACGCAGAGGTGGAATTATGTGTTGAAAAACATTCAAATTTCGCGCTATAAATAGCGGCCTTATCTCATTGGTGGGCGGCAACCTCAGAAAGATGGCGCCATGAATGTGATTGGTCGCTGTGTATTTTCAAAAATGGCGCCGTGATTGTGATTGGAGGGCGCCTTTCCATAGGGATACATGGAGAAATGAGGCGCTAATGTGATTGGTCGCCGGCAGCACACAGCGACCAATCAGAATAGCGCGTCACTTCCCATAGAGATACATAGCTGTGTTTCGGCGAATTTATGGCCGGGCCCCTGGTTCTATTTTCGGCCACGGGGCTCGGCTCTGATCGGTTGTTCCACGGGGCCGGAGACTCGCTTCGCGGCCATTGCTCGCGCCTTAGCAATGGCTCGCAATGATTGCGAGCCGTTGCTGATGCGCGAGCAATGGCCGCGAAGCGCCCATTGCGAGTCTCCTGCCCCGTGGAACGACCGACCAGAGCCGAGCCCCGTGGCCGAAAATAGAACCAGGGGCCCGGCCATAAATTCGCCGAAACACCGCTATGTATCTCTATGGGAAGTGAGGCGCTCTTCTGATTGGTCGCTGTGTGCTGCCGGCGACCAATCAGAATAGAGCCTCACTTCCCATAGACAATAATAGCGGTGTTTGAAGCGAACTATAGCCGGGCCCTTGGTTGTATTTTCAGCCACGGGTCTCTGGTTTCGTCGGCTATTTATGTATCTATTTCTTTCTATCTATCTATGTATCTATTTCTATCTATCTATCTATCTATCTATCTATCTATCTATCTATCTATCTATCTATCTATTTCCATCTATCTATCTATCTATTTCCATCTATCTATCTATTTCCATCTATCTATTTCCATCTATCTATCTATTTCCATCTATCTATCTATTTCCATCTATCTATCTATATCTATCTATCTATATCTATCTATCTATCTATATCTATGTATCTATATCTATGTATCTATATCTATGTATCTATATCTATGTATCTATATCTATGTATCTATATCTATGTATCTATATCTATGTATCTATATCTATGTATCTATATCTATGTATCTATTTCTATCTATCTCTATCTATCTATCTATTTCTATCTATCTATTTCTATCTATCTATCTATCTATTTCTATCTATCTATTTCTATCTATCTATTTCTATCTATCTATCTATTTCTATCTATCTATTTCTATCTATCTATTTCTATCTATATATCTATTTCTATCTATCTATTTCTATCTATCAGATAGATAGATAGAAATAGATAGATGGAAATAGATAGATGGAAATAGATGGAAAGAAATAGATGGAAAGAAATAGATAGATGGAAATAGATGGAAAGAAATAGATGGAAAGAAATAGATAGATGGAAAGAAATAGATAGATGGAAAGAAATAGATAGATGGAAAGAAATAGATAGATGGAAATAGATAGATAGATGGAAATGGAGAGATAGATTGAAATAGCGATAGATTGAAATAGCGATAGATTGAAATAGCGATAGATTGAAATAGCGATAGATTGAAATAGCGATAGATTGAAATAGCGATAGATTGAAATAGCGATAGATTGAAATAGCGATAGATTGAAAGAAATAGATACATAGATAGCCGACGAAAGCCGAGACCCGTGGCCGAAAATAGAACCAAGGGCCCGGCTATACTTCGCTTGAAACACCGCTATTATTGTCTATGGGAAGTGAGGCGCTATTGTGATTGGTCGCCGTCAGCACACAGCGACCAATCAGAAGAGCGCCTCACTTCCCATAGAGATACATAGCAGTGTTTCAGCGAATTTATGGCCGGGCCCCTGGTTCTATTTTCGGCCACGGGGCTCGGCTCTGGTCGGTCGTTCCACGGGGCCGGAGACTCGCAATGGGCGCTTCGAAGCCATTGCTCGCGCATCAGCAACGGCTCGCAATGATTGCGAGCCATTGTAAAGGCGCAAGCAATGGCCGCGAAGCGAGTCTCCGGCCCCGTGGAACGACCGATCAGAGCCGAGCCCCGTGGCCGAAAATAGAACTATGGGAAGTGACGCGCTCTTCTGATTGGTCGCTGTGTGCTGACGGCGACCAATCACAATAGCGCCTCACTTCCCATAGAGATAGAATGGACGATTTTTCGTCCATTCTATCTCTATGGGAAGTGAAGAGGACGTAGGACCCGAAGATGGCGGAAAGAAGACACAAGACCCCCAGGGCCGGACGAAGAGGACGCCTGGGCCGGACGGAGGACTCCTGGATCGGACGGATGATCAGATGAAGAAGGCATGTAAGTGATCGACGGCGCTGGGGGCATAGGGGGCGGCGGGGCTTAGGGGGTGGCCGAGGGTAGTAGGTGGTGGGGTGGTTGTTAGCGGCATGGGGGGTAGGGGTGGCTCCGGAGCAGTGTACGGTAGTAGCGGCGGGGGTGGCTCCGGAGCAGTGTACGGTGGGGTGGCGGGGCGGCGAGGGGAGGCAGATGGGGCAGAAGAGAGGGGTTACTCCGGAGCCGCTGCTGTCATCGCCTGGTGACAGTGTTCCGGAGCAACCCCTCTCTTCTGCCCCGTCTGCCTCCCCTCGCCGCCGCGGGGTTGAGGCGGGCAGAGCGGGGTAGCGGGCGAGGGTAGCGAGCGGGGCGGCGAGGGTAGCGAGCGGGGCGGACAGGCGGCTGGGCATGGGGCTGTAGTATACCATAGCGGTGTACACTACAGCCCCATGCTCAGGATGGCGGGGTAGAGGTGGGGTGTTGGTGGCTTTGTTCGCGGGGGGCGTGGCCGAGTCCCGGAGAAAGTGCCGAGCCACGCGAACAAAGCCACGGAAGTAGCGCCAGACGCGACGGAAGTCGCTACCGCAATTATATAAGATGCTTGGTTGCACACCTGTTGCCATTCATGACAGCCTTCAAACATTTCTTGTAGCCATCTATAAGCTTTTTGCACTCCTGGTTTCTCCCACTCTTTCTTTGCATTTTTTCTTCAAGTTCTTGAATGTTTGTAGGGTTTTTTCCCAATGGCAGATTTAGTCTTACCCCAAAGATCTTTCATGGGATTCCGGTCAGGACATTTTAAAACTTTACGTTTTGGTCTTTTTTAACCATTCCTTTTTTTTCCACATTAAATTTTTATTGAAAAGGTTTAGAATAACAATAAACAACGACATTACAGGATAGGAAAAAATGAAAGCCCGGAGGCTTTAACTAAGGAAATCCAGAAGGTAAAAAAAAAAGAAAGGGGTGGTAGGGGGGGGGGGGGGGGGGGGGATAAAGCGGGTGTATGATAGGGGTAGGAGGATTAAAAGGGGGGAAGAGACATTAGTACCGCCAATCACACCAATCCGGTTCAGTAACAATATAGTATTCTGAAGATCCAACCAAACAAGCTATACACACTGTATAACACTATACAACAGAGGCTTCAGGTGAAGGTGGAAATACCGCATCAATCTCAGTCACACTAAGAGGCTGAATCGGAGATTTTGCAGCTAAAGGGTGGGCTGACCATACTTGCCAACTATTCAGGGCCTTGTTTTTTATTCGCTCTATCCAAAGCCAGAAAATATTCCTGTTGTAAGATCGTGTTGACCTTGTCCGCCACCTCCCCGAGGGAGGGAGGGGCGGGGGATTTCCACCTACTGGCTATAACTAGTCTCGTTGCCACAAGGATATAGGAAACTACATCACGCAGGGTCGGGGGAATAGAGCCCAGACCAACATGGAGAACTGCCATCTCAGGAGTCAAGGGCATCGCTATAACCGTAACTGACCGGATCAGGCCCTCCACCAGAGTTCACAGAGCTGTTATCCTCGGGCACCCCCACCACATGTGGGCCAGTGTGCCTTTTTGTCCGCACTGTCTCCAGCACAATGGGGACAGGGACTTATCAAAATTAGCCAGTTTAGATGGAGACACATACCATCGCAACTGAACTTTTTTTCAAATTTTCCAAATGGTTTATACATCTCGAGGACCTCTGTAGGTCTCTGGCGGAGTCGGTCCAGTCCTCTGCCGAGGCAGTGAATTCTAAATCCCTCTCCCAGTGGAGCATGTAAGGTTGTTTATCTGGTGAGTCCATGAGCACAAGATCTCTATACAGGTTCGAGTATCCCTAGAGGACAGTCGGGCCCGTAAAGAGGAACCTCCGGAAGCAGGAAGTCTCACTGGGGGAATCTCCGGCAAGGACCGATCCTCTCAGGAAGTCCCTCATCTGTATGTACTGGAGGGCATGCGGCCTTAATTCCGGGTAGTCCTCCAGGAGAGACCCAAACGAACGGAACTTGCCGTCTCGGAAACAGTCTCCCAGGGAGAACACCTCAGCCCTCTCCCAGACCTTTACATGTAAGGTGGGGAGATGCGGCTTCACTGCCCTCAGCGGGATTTGGGACGGGGGAAAGGCCGTCCACGTCCGCGGGGACCTCCTCCAGTACCAGAGGAGTGCCTTCATTGTGAGTAGTCTAGGGGACCACCTCCCCGGGCACAACGTCTCAGATGCCATGGCACCCCTCAAATCTCCTTCCCCTACCTCCTGGGCTTCGATCTGTACCCATTTTTTGTTCGGGGGGTTCATCCACCAGGCCTTGGCCTCCTCCAAAACCCCAGCTTTGTGGATCTTTCTCAGCTCCGGGACCCCCATTCCGCCTCTCCCCAGAGGAAGAAACATGACCGATCTCGCCACCCGGGGACGTTTGTTAGCCCAAACATAGTTGTTAACCAGGTTCTGGAGTTTTTCCATCCATTTGTTAGGAACGATCAACGGGACCCCTCTTAAATACGTAAATAATTTTTGGCAGGATGAGCATATTAAGAGCCTGGATCCTAGCAATCCAGGAAAGGGTCCCGATCGGGTGGGCAGCCATATCTCTCAAGATGTTAGCAATCAGCTTTTCAAAATTGCGCCGGACCAGATCCCCAGCACAGCACAGCACAGCCTCTAGGTAACCCCAGTGTACCCTGTCAAAGGCCTTCTCAGCGTCAAGGGACAGGAATACACTGGGGGACCCCTCCAATTCTGCCAGATTAACCAGGTCTATCATTCTGCGTGAGCCATCTCTCGCCTGTCTCGCGGGCACAAAGCCGACCTGGTCGGGATCCACCAAGTCAGGCACCACCCTGAGCAGCCTAGATGCTAACAATTTGGAAAAAAGTTTCAGGTCACAGTTAAGCAAGGATATTGGCCTGTAATGTTCTGGGGAGTCCGGGGGCTTCCCGGGTTTAGGTATAGTAACAATGGTAGCCTCCAAGTTCGTTGCCGGAAGTTTTCCCTCCTCCTGCCAGCTGTGGAACAATCTAGTCAGATACGGGGCCAACAGCCTCGGGAAGGCCCGATAATAGTCGTTAGGCAGCCCATCAGGGCCGGGCGCCGAGAGACTCTTGGTAGAAGCTATTACCATCTCCACTTCCTCTCTTGAAATGGGGCTATTAAGGGAATCCAGTTGTTCCTTAGACACCCGGGGGAGCTGTGTTTCCCTTAGGAACAAATCAATAGATTCCTGAGAGGGCTGGGGAGTACCCGGGTCATCTCTGAGATTGTAAAGGCCTTCGTAGTACCGGGCAAAGACTGCAGCTATCTCCCCTGGGTCCCGCACCACCACTCCTCCCAGGCCCTTCATTTTGGTCACAGCTGTTTTTTCCGCCCTCTTTTTTAACCTCCTCGCCAGGAGTGCCCCGGCCTTATCCCCAGATTCGTAGAATTTGACCTTTAGACGCCTGAGATGTTTTTCGTGTTGTAGTAGCAAAAATTCCCTCAGATCCGACCTAGTCTTAGCCAGCTCCGCAGCCCCTCCAGGAGAGGGGTTGGCCTTGTTCTCCGTCTCTAGAGTCTGAAGCTTACGGGTGAGCCCAATTCTCACTTGGTCCCTCTCCCTCTTCAACTTAGAGGCTCTCTGAAGAAAGATCCCCCTGCTGACGGCCTTGTGTGCATCCCAAAGTACATTATCCTTCACCTCCCCATTATCATTAATCACAAAGAAGTCTTCCAACTTCCGCGACATTTCTTCAACTATCCTCTGGTCAGCAAGAAGCCCACCATTGAGACGCCATCGGCACGGGGAGGGCGCGCGAGCCCCGAGGTCCACCTCCAATGATACCGGGGCATGATCGGACCATGAAATCAGTCCCACCTCTGCACAGACACAGGCCGGCAAAGAGATGTCATTAACAAGGAAAAAGTCTATACGGGAATACGACCCATGCCTGTGTGAGAAGTGGGAGAAGTCCCTTTCGGTGGAATGAAGGTACCTCCAGACATCATGGAGGCGGAACTCGCGGCAAGTGGGACCCAGCTCACGTCCCCCCCCCCCCCCCCGGAGCCTCCCGCTGAGCAGTCCAAGCCTCTATCAGGCACTACATTGAAATCACCACAAATCAGTAATAGACCTTTGGAGTCTTACAGAACCCTGCCCAGAAAGGACCGCATGTAGCCCAGCTGGGCCACATTAGGGCCATAAACTGTGGCGAGAGTTACCAAAGTGCCAGAGATTTCGCAGTTTATAATCAGAAATCTCCCTCCTGGGTCTGAGTGCACCTTGATCAGATGAAATGGCAGAGAGTTCCTAATCAAAATGCACACTCCTGCTTTTTTCTGGGAGTGGTTGGCAAAGAAGGACCTAGAATAGTCCCTGTGAGATGGTCTCTGATTGTCCTGTTCCAGCAAATGTGTCTCTTGGAGGCATAGTATGTCTGCTTTGTTGTTGCGTGCCTCTTTCCACAAAAAGCTCCTTTTGGCCGGGGAGTTGAGTCCTCGGACATTCAACGATACAATTTTAACTGTCATCGATTAGAAGAAGTTACCATCCATAGTTAGGCGGACTTAGGCGGCACCGCTTGTCTCCAGGGAAGGGACGGGGGTAAGGGGGGGAGGGGGAAGGAGGGAGGGGTAGGGGGAAGGGAGGAGGGGTGGGGGGAAGAAAACAACAGAAGCAACAAGCTTCCAACACATCCATGCATGTAAACACGGTGACGGGTCAGTGCCCGGTTCAGGGGGGAGGAGATCAACCTTACGTCCATCACGACGCAGGTCCCCTTCAGAGATTGCCAGTCAAGCAAGTCCAAGGGTGAACAGAAAATCCTCCAATCCGCGCGGTCCCACTGCCATCCCACCTAGGACTCCTGGGATTCAGCCCGCTGTCTGCCAATCCGAAGCTAGGGTGCGGCGGTTACGCTGCTGGTTCGGAGTATTGTGGGACCCCTCTTGGGCTGGAGATTGTGAGACTCCCTTTGTCAGGTTCCACTCTTTCAGGGCTCTGCCCAGACGGGTGGGGGAGGCGAAGACCTGATTCGAGCCTTTATAGTGGAACTTCACACAGACTGGGGTTCCCCAGCTATACAGCATGCCTCTGTCTCTCAAGATCTTACAATAGGGTGCAAATTCCCTCCTTCTGGCTAATGTAACTGCCGATAAATCAGGGAAGATGGATATTCCTGAGTATGGAGCCTCCAGGGATTGCTTCTGCCTCATCACTTTTAGGAGCTGTTCTGCCTTTGTGGGGATCAGGAATGAGACCAGTATGTCCCTGGGAAGGGCTTTGTTCACATGTGGGGGCTTGGGGATTCTGAACGCATTGTCCAGGGCAAGCTCCCCCACAGGAATCTCAGGGAGGATGTGTTGTAACAGGGGCTTAATAGTTGTTACCAGGTCCTCCTGGCCCCCTCCCTCTGGGATCCCTCTCACTCTCACATTTCCTCTTCTCAGCTTATCCTCCATTGCAGCTATTTTGAGGTGTGCCTGCTTAAGTCCATCATCCATTACCCCATAGTCTGTGGCTAAATCATTGTGTGCTGCAGCAAATTCACTCATCTTAGTCTCAAGCCTGTTTGTGCGTTCCCCCAGTGAGGTCAGCTCGTGACGGACCTCTCGCATCATCTCCCTCCAGTCCTCCTGGAGGGAGCTCCTAAGAGATCCCAGCATGTCCCTGAGGTACTTTTGAGTCACCAGGGCTTCTTCTCCCTCTCTTCCTGGCTCCCTGGTCTCCGGGCTGTGTGAGGCACGTGTGGGAGCACTGTCCATGTGCAGAGGGGGATGGTGCTGCTGATCTGAGCAGGGCCATGTTAGGAGAGGGAGCACACTCAGCAGGGAAGAAGTCTGTGAGTTTAGCTGACTCACCCCTCCGTTTTGGGGCAGCTCTCGGCATCCCACCGGGTCCAGCAACACCTCGCACTGTTCTGCTGCTGCTTTGGGGCCGAGAATCTGCTGTTTTTATGCCGTTCTGGTGGAGAAGCAGTGGGAGCTCTGGATTAAGCAGCAGGTGCCATTAGCTTCGAAGCCACGCCACCATTCCTTTTTTTAACCATTGCTCTGTCATTGTTTTGCTGGAGGACCCATGATCTTTGAGTCAAGCCACGTTTTCTTACAGTGGGTTGGGCATTTTGCTTTAAAATCTTGTTAGTTCTCTGATTTCATGATTCCTGTGATACTGTCAAGGTCTTTAGTACCAGACACAGCTGACCTCTCCTCAATATCATGAATCCTTCACCGTGCTTAACTGTTGGCATGGTGTTCTTTTCCTTCTAAGACTCATTGCGTGCTGTCTGTAAACAAACTTTTGCTTTGCGTTACCAAAAAGGTCTATTTTTGTTTCATGTGCCCACAGAATATTTTCCCAGAAGGATTGTGATTTGTCAAGGTACTCTTTGGCAAAGATCAGTCATTCCTTTTCATGTCTTTTCTTTAGCAATGTTTTTTTTTTTTTTTTTTTTTGGTCTTTGCCAATAAAGCTCTGCTTGGTTTAGTGTGCAGCATATGGTACTTAATGAAACCATGACCCAAAACTATTCCAGGTTGGTATTCGTGTCTTTGGATGCTTGACATGTTGTTTTTTTTCACCATTCACACCAACCTTTGAAGACATCTCTTGTAAATTTTTCTTTCCCGCATGTCTAGGGAATTTCTTGACAGTTCCATGCTTTGCAAAATTAATACCATTGCGCACTGTTGAAACTGGGATACCAAGATGTTTGGAGATGGGCTTATATCCTTTGGAAGTCTTGTGCTTGCTAATAGCAGTTCTGATGTTCTCAGCCGACGAAGGAACAGCGCCTAACATGTAGCTTTGTAAAGAGAACCTGTCAGCTCTATTTTTTTACCTCCTAACCTTTCACTACCTGTCCCTGCACCTAATTAGCACATCTCTAACCATCCCTATCTGACCTAAAACTGTCCTATATTGGCTGTGAAAAATTAGATTGATACTTACATTTTCATATGTAAATGCAGAAACCAGTACGGTTTGTTGACCAACTAGGTGGTGTGGTGATGTGACCGGCATGTGCCCATGGCCGGTGCATAACATGGGTTATCAGCACAGTACTCTGTACACATTAGCCGGTTTTCCTGTGTGTGAATGCTGTAAACCTGTCCAGTACACAGTGGGTCAACATCTAGAAGGTGTAGATGAGCCTAATGAGTGGCTGAACCTGTGTGTATGAGTGCTTTGCTGGGCTAAACCTGAATGGTGCACAGGGGGTTAATCACATCTCAGGTCTGTGTGTGAGTGAGATGTGCTGACTAACTCACTGTGTTGCAGCTGTGAGTGAGGCAGCCTGGATAAGAACCTGCCAGGTGTCTGAGTGAGGAGAGGACGATGGGAATCAGAGCAGTCCAGACCACTGCCATGTGAGGATGTGCTGGAAGTGATCCGTCCCCAGTGGGGGAAGTGAAGGGAGCCTGGCAGCTCCATGCCGGTGGCACATGATGCGTGCATGCCAGCCAGTGTCCAGGACCGAGGACGGCTCAAGGGCCAGGCGGTCATAAGTATAGTCGACTTTGGGACTGACTGTGCTAGTCGTGATATGGTCCCATTGACTGTGTGAAGGTGTATGTGTAATCACAATGGCGTATGTATAACTACCCTGTGTGATATGTGACTGGGTGACTTATATTGGTGTATGAAAAAGTACCATATGATGTATCCAGGTGTGAAGGAAGGTCAGGCGGCCGTAACCGCCATTGGGTCTGACTGGGTAGTCGTGAAAGGACCCGTTGAAAGTGTATGATGCAGTGTGGGTTGAGACTTCCTAGGGGTAGGTTGCGGATCCCTATCGCAGGATGGGGAAGGAACCCTGTCAGGGTGATCGACGGTGATAGCCGTCTTTAGAACCAGACTGAGGTCTGCAAGGGTCGGTGGGTGACACCTTGAAGTTCTGTGAAAATGTAATTCTAATGTGACTGCAAACATGGTGTAATGTCATATGTGAATGTCATATACTGCAATGTAATGATATGCATATTATTTGTGAAAATGTAAAGGGTGTTGTGTGATACCAGTGGTTTATGGCGTGAAATAAACTACTGTGTTATGTTACCCGTTAAAAATGTTGCTAATGTCATTTCATTATGCTGCAGGGGGTTCCCCGGGTCGCTACCTCACAGTGGTCTCCAGGGCTCTGTCTCCCCTCCTCGCTGCTGTTGGCATGCCCCGCTGGGCTTGAGAATTCCTTCTCTCGCGCGCTCCCGATGTGAAATTCCAGCCTCCTTCCAGAAAGGAAGAAGACCTTTTCGGCTTCCTGGCTTCATCATGCGAACTGCTCGTGCTCTGAAGGCGGTGATGTGGCTGCAGAGTACTGAGTGATACTGGGGTTATCCCAGTTCACGGATGAACGTGAACTGGGATAACTTTTCACACGGCAGTCTGCACCCGGAGCCCAGCTGTAAAGTGAGTGCAGGTCTCACGGCTGTGCTCTGGTTTCATTCTGTACCTGGTGATCTCTATCATCAGATGTATTTGTCTGATGGCAAAGATGTTGCAGAGCTGAAGACCTGTGGAATATGACGGAGCGAGGATTTTTTTTTATAAAGATGAAGTTCCTAAATGTGTCGTGTTAGAATTTTTTTTTATTAAAAATAAAACAATGTGTTTTTATTTTTTTTGCTTACTAGAAATTCATGGTGGTCATATCTAATTTGGCGTGACACCATGAATTTCATGCTTGGTACCATCTGATAATACAAAGCTGGTACAGCTGGGAGCTGGGATTCTCAGCATGGTAAGGCCCAAGGGTTCTGGACCAGAGATGAGCAGGCACAGAAAGACACTGGTACACAGCCGTAAGTGAGAGAAGAGCTCACTTCACAGCTGGGCTCCGGCCACCGACTGCTGTGTGACTGGTTATCCCAGTTAATGTTCATCCGTGAACTGGGATAACCCCAGTATCACTAAGTACTCTGTGGTGACATCTTCGCCTTCAGAGCATGCGCAGTTCACGTGATGAAACCGGCAATGTTTTTACCTAATTAGACTGTGCAATATGCAGGACCGGAAGTGATTTCTGGCCCGCTCACCCACAATGCACCAGACATGAAATGATGTTTGGTGCGCCATACCCAGAAAAATGAGGTGGGAGTTTCAAATCAGTAGCACACTGGAGGGTGAATTCTCAAGCCCAGCGTGGCGTGCTAACAGCAATGAGGAGGGGGTGTCTGAGCCTTGGACACCGCCTATTCAGTCTACTGAACGCAGACTGGATGCTGCATTTACATACGAAAATGTAAGTTTCAATCTAATTTTTCACAGCCAATATAGGGCAGTTTTAGTTCAGACAGGGATGTACTAGTTAGGTGCAGGGACAGGTAGTGATAGGTTAGGAGGTAAAAACGACTTGACAAATTCCCTTTAAAACACTAAAGTTATCATTCATGGGCTAATTCATGTCTGATCTGCCGCGAATGCCGAGAAACGCTGATGTGAAAGTAGCCGTATCCAAACAAAATCAGTAGTAAATCTAGAGGGATACAGAAGAAAAACTTTTAAACATGTTTTAAATTGTAAGGGCCCTTTCATATCAGCAGTAATCACTGATCGCGGCAGTTGCGGTGAAAAGAACGCAACTGCCGCGGTTACCACATAACGGCCGCACTTGCGGTTCACCTTTGGCAAGCCCCATGCAATGTCTATGGGGCTTGTGGCAGGTGCGGTATAGTTGCGGTTTCGGCACTTGCCACACATGCGGCCGCGAAAAAACCACGGTCAGCCGCTGTTTTATTGTGGCCGCATTTGCCGCAAGTGCCTAAACCGCACTTGCCGCACCTGCCGCACACCTAACGCAAGCCCCATAGACATTGTATGGGGCTTGCCGCAAGTGAACCGCAAGTGCGGCCGTTATGTGGTAACCGCGGCAGTTGCGTTTTTTTCACCGCAACTGCCGCGATAACCCCTGATGTGAAAAGGCAAGGTCCTAAATGTTTTTATATCTGCATATTTATTACATTTTGTAAGATTTAAGAAAAACCCTATGTTATGTCACTAAAATCTGTTTCTCTTCAGAAAAAAAAATCCAACGAGGTTCTAAATGTCAAATAAAGCCTAGCAAAGTTGTTAATTTACTATGGCCACTAAGGCTCTGAATGCATTCAGGAGTAGTTTAAACGCTTGTCTTAGGCTGCTTTCACATCAGCGTTTTTTTTAAATCGCGGCAGATGCGGTGAAAAAAACCGCATCTGCCGCGATTACCGCATACCGGCTGCACTTGCGGCACGGTTGCGGCAAGCCCCATACAATGTTTAGACGGGCTTGCGGCAGGTGCGGCAAGTGCGGTTTTGGCACTTGCGGCAGGTGCAGCCGTGAAAAAACCGCGGCTGACCGCAAGTGCAGCCGGTATGCGGTAATCGCGGCAGATGCGGTTTTTTCACCGCATCTGCCGCGATTTAAAAAAAAAACGCTAGTGTGAAAGTACCCTTAAGGTACCGTCGCACGCGGCAATATTGCTTGCAATTTCACTGGCAATTTGCTGGTTGCAGTGAAATCCTGGACATGTTGTTACATTTGTACGCAGCAACAAAATAGAACAATGTGTCCATGATTTCACTGCAACCAGCAAATTGGCAGTGAAATTGCAAGCAATATTGTCGCGTGTGACGGTACCAAAAGGTTTCTCTAGTCTTGTATGTTCAATAGCCTGGATAACACCATCTAGCCAAGCAACAATTAATCCCTACGTGAAACACCTGAGCTAGACTTATCCACAGTGCCATGAAATGATGCAACTGTGAAGTACTATAAAATATGTATTTGCTATCACTAACTGGATATAAATGTGCTTTATTTATGAAGAGAATTTCTTGCCAGTATCTTAGTACGACTTGTTAATATCTATTAAATGTTTTATTTAAACAAGTTTTCTTACTTTCTGTTTCCTTAGTTCGATCTCTCGGATCAATTGCTCTTCGAAAAGCAGAGGGTATTGAATATAAATATCATTTTGATGTTTTCAGCATCAATTTTAATGAGGAACTTGTTGCACTTTATGGCGGCAGCCTTCTGAAGCAAACACAATATGTGCATATAAGCATTAAAGCAATCCTGCACCTTTATAAGGTAAGATTTCTTTATTTGGATTGGTTTTACACATCTTTCATGGCATTTGAGTGTGGTGTATTTTTTATTTTTTTTTTATGTTTTTTGTGCAGCTGGACAATTAAATAACTTTGGTAACTAAAACATGTATCACAAACATACAACATAAAACAATTGTTTTACAATCCCAAAATAGTAAGAAAAAACTGTAGTGTATAAAGGAGGCCATAAAGAGAACCCATGATTATGGTTTAACCAAAGGTGGCCATAATGGCCCTGTTATGCTGATTTAATTTTTTTTTTTTTAAGTTTTTTTTAAAAATTTCCATACAAAAACAGGTAACATGAACATAAAACATTTAGCAAATCTTCAAGTTAGTGTCACGTTGAGTTTGATTAACAAGCTTCGGTAAAAACAGGGTAGTGTAATGAGATAAGAAGCTAAATTCAATTTTAAGAGGTTTGCAATGCTAGAAAGAAACTAACTTAATAACACAGAACATATTAAGGCGTGTATAATACATCTGTCCCAGCCTTGCAACACACAAGGGAGAGCTAGGAAGGGTATGTTGATGTGACGGTTGGACTTCTTGACAAGTTAAAGTGGCTTACAGTAGTGGATATGGCAAAAACAATATGGAAGGCCTAGTATAAACTTAGTGAGGTGAAGTGTTACTGTAGGCCCATAAGTCACTGCAGCGTAGGTATGGAAAAGGAGGGGCAGTCGGTCAAGGTATTAGGGCTAATACATCTAACGTCAGTCAGGTATCCAGGAGCTCAGAGTTAAATTAGGGTATTTTACAAGAAAGTATGGGAGTTTTTAGACCAGGGAATACAGGTAGTTGGGAACCTCTTGTGTGTGTAAGTCTCCCAGCTAGTTAGCTCCTCCAAGTGATGGATGTCGTAAACTTTAGCAATACATTCACCCAGTGTTAGAGAAGCATGCAGTTTCCAGTGCAGTGCTATCAGATGTTTGGCGACAGCTAGCAATAATGGAATTAAACCATGTTTCTTGGGAGTATAGGTTGTTAAGGGAAGGGATAGTAAGATTTCCTGAGCCTTAAAATCCAGTTTCGTTAAGCCCATCTTATTCAAAGAGTTGTTTGTCTTTCCAGAACCTTTGTATCTGTGGGCACGTCCAGAAAATGTGTGTTTGAGAGCCTGTGGATTTTGAGCATCTCCAGCATAGAGGCGAGTCGCACAGGCCCAGGTGATAGAAATGTCCCGGTCTCTGATACCACCGGGAAAGGATTTTGAAAGCATTTTCTTGTAACAGTGTACAGCTAGAGAATCCATGGGAGTACTTCCTGGGAGGTTGGTGAGATATTTGGCTCAGTCTCCCAAGATCACAGATAAAGAGGTCTAAATTGAGTAGTAGGGGTAACAAGGTTAGCATATAATGTAGATATACATTTGGCAATAGGAGAATTTAGTGTGACCAGTAGTTCAAGTAAAAGTCAATCTGTCTTTTGTTTATGTTCAGACTTGAACTTGTTCATTATAAAGTGTATATGTTGTTTTTGAAGGAACGTTCTATCTCCTCCCTTACCTGTACGACCTGATTGTCCATATATATTGTACTTGTCCTCGTCTGCCCTTTCCATATGTAAAGCGCCATGGAATCTAATGGCGCTGTATAATAAATACCGTATATACTCGTGTATAAGCCGACCCGTGTATAAGCCGACCCCCCTACTTTTGCCCCCAAAATCTGGGAAAACCTATTGACTCGTGTATAAGCCGAGGGTGGACCCCAGCACATTTATATAGCCCCCAGCAGTGTGGTATACAGGCCCCCCCAGTGGTATACAGGCCTCCTCAGTGGTAGTATACAGCCCCCAGCTGTGTGGTATACAGCAGCCTCCCCAGTGGTACATACAGGCCCCAGCAGTGTTACAGCAGCCTCCCCAGTGGTATATACAGCAGCAGCCCCAGTGGTAGTATACATCAGCCCCAGAGGTATATACATCAGCCCCAGAGGTATATACGTCAGCCCCAGAGGTATATACGTCAGCCCCAGAGGTGTATACGCCAGCCCCAGAGGTGTATACGCCAGCCCCAGAGGTGTATACGTCAGCCCCAGAGGTGTATACGTCAGCCCCAGAGGTGTATACGTCAGCCCCAGAGGTGTATACGTCAGCCCCAGAGGTGTATACGTCAGCCCAGAGGTGTATACGTCAGCCCCAGAGGTGTATACGTCAGCCCCAGAGGTGTATACGTCAGCCCCAGAGGTGTATACGTCAGCCCCAGGTGTGTATACGTCAGCCCCAGAGGTGTAATACTCAGCCCCAGAGTGTATACGTCAGCCCCAGGGTGTATACGCCCAGCCCCAGAGGTGTATACTCAGCCCCAGAGGTGTATACATCAGCCCCAGAGGTGTATACGTCAGCCCCAGAGGTGTATACGTCAGCCCCAGAGGTGTATACGTCAGCCCCAGAGGTGTATACGTCAGCCCCAGAGGTGTATACGTCAGCCCCAGAGGTGTATACGTCAGCCCCAGAGGTGTATACGTCAGCCCCAGAGGTGTATACATCAGCCCCAGAGGTGTATACATCTGCAGACACCGGGAGCCTGCAGGAAGACGGCGGGGGCTCGGGGGGAGGTGAGCATAAACTTTTTTTTATTTATTTAATTTTTTTTTTAACCCTTGCGCTCCCAGTTTGGAGCATTTTTGCTGTACTGAGCATGCTCAGTACAGTAAAATCGGGTCCGAGGAGACATCAGATGTTTCCTCGGACCCTTCTCCATAGGGCCCCATGTTAAATTGATCGGGTCGGATGTGCACTAAATGCCATCTGATTCGGTCCGATCCGATTCTGTCAGATTTTATTTTCGGTGCAAGAATCGGAGCATGCTCCGATTTTTGCACCTATAAAAAAATCGGACAGAATCGGATCGGACCAAATCGGATGGCATTTAGTGCACATCCGATTCGGTCCAATGCCCATAGGGCTGCATGGGGCCCAAAATCGGTCCGATGCTGTCCGATTTTTATCGGACAGCATCGGATTTTAAAGATCCGTAATGTGAAAGCAGCCTTAGACATTTTGTAATCATATAAATTAACTCTCAAAATAATTTTGTCCTATAAAAAAAATAATTTATGCTATAATTCCAGCAAGAACAGGGAACAGCATGTACAGTGGGGAACATAAGTATTTCAGGCACTAACAATTTTGCAAGTTTTCCCACCTACAAAGAATGGAGAGGTCTGTAATTTTTATTGTTGGTACACTTAACCTGTTAGAGTTGAAATCTAAAAAAAAATCCAGAAAATCACATTGTATGATATACATAATTTGCATTTTATTGCATGAAATAAGTATTTGATACAGTAGAAAAACAGAACTTCTTATTTAATATAGAAACCTTTGTTTGCAATTACAGAGGTCAGATGTTTCCTATAGATTGTCTCGCTCAGTTGAAGTGTACCTATGATAAAAATTACAGACCTCTCAATTTTTTTGTAGATGGGAAAACTTGCAGAATCGACAGTGTATCAAATACTTCTTTTCCCCACCGTATAATTTTAGATAGAAGTAAAACAAACTTTGCATAAATCAATATTACAGATGACAAATATTAAGGTTGTAAAATGTTATTAGATAGCTTTACTTTGAATTTCCAATCTCAGGCTTTTCTTAGGGTACAGCTCACTAACTACCGTATATGTTTCACATCAGATTGCTTCACAGTCTATGAATAGGGGAGGATTGAGGGAGCAAGTTTGTTGTGTATCATACTCCAGGAACAAAGAAACTGATAACACAGAGCTAATAACTTGATGTTTTGGCTTCTATGCCTATACAAGTTGTTCTCAATCTTGTTGCTGTATTAGTTCCTATATATTGTATGCATATTGTATAGAAGCTAGCCTTCCAAACGTACATGAGCTCAGAAAAAAAACAATCAAGCATACAGAGAACATACAGTATACAGTATACTGGACTATTGATTTATGCACAGATTATTTGAAGTTTAAATATGCTTTAAGTAATTACCTTAATTTTGTTATCCTGTTCACTCTAGCAATTCTAAGATGAGTGCAGGCCTTCTTTCTTTCTCAGTATGTTTACTTTTTACCCTTACCTGTAGAGGAGAAGCTTCACTGGTACTGAAGTGCAGTACAGACTTATCTCCGGTAAGACAAAGCCTAGATCCTTAGGCTACCATTCACACAGCGTTTTTGATGCATTTTTTGCGGATCCATTTTTTGCAGTGAAATGCAGTGACTCTGGGCATCCAAAAGGCTCAATGGGTTTCAAGATATGACATTCAGATCCAACCTTTTGTGAGGATCCGTTTTTGGGGTCAAAAACGGATCCTCACAAAGAATGAGCATGTCAGTTTGTGTGGCGTTTTTCTAATCTGCTTTGGCTATTGAAACCATTTCTATAAGCTCAAAAAACGTAAGTGTGTAAAAAACATTACCTTTTAGGTGATGTGTTTTTTTAAAAAGCTGATCTGCTTTTGCATCTGTAAAGCATATCCTCAAAAAATGCAGCAAGGGGGCGTGGCCTGGCTATGTAGGAGTGAGGACGCTGGTTGCTCTGCCTCCCGCTCCCAGGTTCTAATATATGCGGCTTACAATCGGCTAACGAAGGTCGAGAGATAGCCATGCACAAGGGGAAGTCGGGGAGACAATCAGGCACCGGACCGCTGACCCCACGGACCCCTGGAGCGACCATACAGCGCTTCTTTAACGAGAAAGAAAAGATTCCCGCCAGAAACACTCGATCCAAGATGGCCGCGGTGGAAAGGAGAAGCGGCGGTGTGGAGCCTGTCGGACAGGAATCGTCGCAGCACAGACGAGACGGGCAGCGCTCTGATGAGAGACATAACCGCCCAGAGGGCATACAGACCAGAGGGTCCAGCAGCAGGCAGGCTGCGGCGATGGAGGAAGCTGCTGGCTCGCAGCTAGGGCGCCAGGTGGAGGCGGAAGATCTCACATGGCGGAGCTCCGGTCCCCTACGTGCGGAGGATGGAGGGACAGAGATGGTGGGCCCACTCTTCCCCCATCACCCCACCCCCCCACTGAAGGTACTGCAACCCAATGCGCCCAGCAGGCCCAGGGGAGATTTGAGGGGGAAACACTGAGAGCTCCAGCCCACGAAACAGCCCTAGACCTGGACTTGATTGGCCCAGCAGTACCCCACTATGAGGGACCCAGGCATCACTTTATTACACAGAATCCGGGGACGGTGCCCCCCCAGATGACCACATACAGAGCGTCAGTGTGTTGGTGGAGCTGGGAGACCTAAGGGCTCGGATGGCCTCTATCCCCACAAGGGAGGACATGGAATCATATATTGCACGATTGGAGCAAGCTTATAGGAGCGAACTGTCCTGCCAGAGGGGAGAAGTAAATAGAGTTGATACTCAGGGTCAGGATCATGCCCACAGAATAACCGCTCTGGAAGAAATGTGTAGATCACAACAGATTATGTTGCCAACTCAGTCCAGCCAGATCTCTCATTTGGTTGACGCCCTGGACGATGGGGAAAACAGAGGGCGACGGAACAATATACACATAAGAGGGTTGCCCGAGACTGTGGAGTCTAGAGATCTTCCTGAAGTGCTCCAAGCTTTATTTAATGAGATCTTGGGAGATCCCCCCACAAATATTATTGAACTTGACAGAGCTCACAGGGCTCTGGGCCCTAAACCATCTGATCCTGAGTGGCCACGAGACGTGATTTGTAGAGTACACCATTATGTCATTAAATAAGCTATTATGACCAAAATCAGAAATGGGAAGTTGTGCAGATTTGGTGATAAGAATGTGGCCATCCTCCCTGACTTGTCGAGCTTGACTTCACAAAAAAGGAGGGCTTTGCGTCCCCTATTGGAGGTGATCAAGGACCATGACCTGACCTACAGCTGGGGATTTCCCTTTAAACTTCCAAGTTAGATAAGAAGGGCGTGTGCACATCCTTCGCTCTCCAGCAGATGTTCCGTCCTTCACGTCTGGATTGGACGTTCCGCCTGTATCCATCCATGGGTGGCCGGAGTTTCCATTGAGAGCTGGCGGGGGATTTCAGGGGCCGATGGGGGTTCCTCGTCGAGGACAAAGGTTGCGTGAAGAAATGAGACCCCAACGTTAGACGGTTTCTTGGATGGGAGGAATTGGCACCCAGTTCCAGTCATGTTATTATACATAATACTATTGCTTGACGTGCAATTTGATGGTTCTATAATGATTCTCTCTGTTGCCTTTTGTCAGTCTCCCTCCCCCTGTTCCTGCTCCATCCCTCTCCTGTATCCAGTTCCTCTCCCCACTTGCCTTCCACTTGCTCCCTACTCAATTTTTTACAGTGTTCTTTCCCATCGGGAGGGACGGGGGGGGGAGGGAATTTATTTTTATTCTTTATTCTCTGCTGTCATACGGGTGATGTACAAACATATAAATGATCTATTATACCCTGTTAGATGGTTGTTATGGGCGTCATATGTTGGTCCCTTCTCCTTGTGCCTGGAGGATGGTACGCGGTTATGGTTTGATCACACATGTTTATACATAGATGACTACCTGAGAATTTTATAGCCTGGGACGGGGGGCTCCTCGGTAGAAGGCCCTTTCCTAACCAGGGATTCCCTAGAGCACAGGTGCGTAGGGATACATTTTTTCCCAATAATTTAAAGTTGATATATAAACTTGTTATAACATATAACACGTTGTTAGAGGCTTATCTGATTAAGCCTCTGCTATTCTTTTACTTCTTGACTATATCTTTACATTTTATTTCTTCACTGATCTGGTAAAGTTCCCGTGATAGACGACTAAGCTCGCTACCCTACAGTTTGATATCTCTATTCCTATCTGGTTCTTAATAGTCTTCTCTCGTACCCTTTCTTCCCCCCCCCCCCACTTTTTTTTTTTTTTTTTCTCTTTCCTTCTTGCTCTCCGGGGATCCTTACTGCTCCTGTAATCCTCAGGAGCTCTTCTTGTTTGGGATAGTTGATGTGTAAGTCGACCCGATTAACCTGAAAAGTGCATAATGGACCAATTGAAAATATGTTCCTACAATGTTAGGGGCTTTAATAAAAAACGAGTTCAAATAATGGAAGAAATGCATAAACAAAATGTCATGTTATTACTCCTACAGGAGACCCATTTCAAGAGTGGCCATATCCCTGGCATCGGTGGCAGACGATATAACGTTTGGCTGCATAGCTCCAATCCAGAGGCACGATCTCGTGGAGTCTCTTAGCGGTACACAAGTCTTTGATACATACTGTGTTGGATTCGGTCATAGATCAGGATGGGAGATATATCTTCCTGAAAATAAGGGTAAACGCCTCCATCTTTACTGTAGCTAATTTATACCTCCCAAACAATGGCCCATTAGACAAATGCATGGCACTTCTGGAGAAATTGGCTTCATTCGCTGAGGGGGTTTTGCTGGTGGGAGGGGATTTTAATTTCAGTCTCGACCCAGCTGGGGGTAACTCCCATGGAGGACGGGGACTCCCTAGGTCTAAGCCGAACGCGGTTAGGCGATCAATACAAAATTTGGGATGGTAGATGTTTGGCGGGCCCTCCACCCTAAAGATAGAGATTATACCTTTTTCTTCTCAGCCCACCAGACTTATAGCAGGATTGATATCATACTGGTGAGTCAGGGGGTCTTGCCTTGGGGGGGCCCAGGCGTCTATAGGCCAAATCTGTATGTCGGACCATGCACCCATATTCTGTAAGATGCAATTGCCGGGGGGACACAAAAAACAATGGACATGGAGGTTAAACGATAACCTTCTTAACGACACGATGTGTAGCTCTGAGGTCAAAATAACTATCTCTGAATTCCTAGAAGTTCATTCTAATGACCCCACGCCTCTCCCAACCCAGTGGGAGGCGTTGAAATGTGTGATTAGAGGGGTCTTGGTGAAACACGGCTCCAGACTTAAGAGCGAAAGGTGGGAAAAGATTAATTCCCTTACTGGGAAAATAGCGGCCTTGGAGTGTTCTCATAAGCAGTCCCTGTCGCAACAGACCTTGGTGGAACTAGTGATTGCCAGAGATGAGCTGAGACACCTGATCGATCAAAGATATTTACGGGGAAAAGAGAGATTGCATAGGTTTATTTACGAGTATGGTGACAAATGCGGTAGGCCACTGGCAAGGTTGCTGCACCCTAGAGGTACTCCGGGTAGGATTCCCCAACTTGGACGACCGACTGGGGAAATGACTCAGAACCCAGACGATATATTACAAAAACTCAGTAGTTTCTATAGTCGTCTATATGATATTAAAGGTCATTATGATGATATGGACCAGGTACAAGTGGAGGAGAGAATTAAGGAGTATATTGAGATGACAGCACTACCGACTATAGAGCCCAGTGATGCTGATTCTTTGGACACAGATTTTTCTGAGACAGAGGTAACAGAAGCCATAAAGAGTTCTCCGGGAGGGAAGAGTCCGGGCCCTGACGGGTATACAGCAAAATTCTTCAAACAATTTGGTCCCCAGATTACACCATTCCTGACGAGAGTCTTTAATTCAATTTCCCAAGACGACCCTTGGGTACCCCAGTCCCTAGAGGCACATATAAGCGTAATACCTAAGCCCGGAAAAGATCATACAGAGGCAGCTAATTATAGACCTATCTCATTAATTAATATTGATGTCAAAATGTTTTCCAAATTACTGGCCAACCGACTGGCTCCTCTCCTTCCGTCTGTGATCCATGGTGACCAGGTGGGCTTTATACAGGGAAGAGAGGCCAGAGATAATACAAACAAATTAATGCTGCTAATGACACGGTCGAGGGCCTTGAAGGTCCCGATGTGTTTGCTCTCGGTTGATGCTGAAAAGGCATTCGACCTTGTTAACTGGAGATTTATGAGGGCCTCTTTGATGCAACTGGGACTGGGGGAACGCTTCATAAATAAGATAATGTCTTTCTATAGAGGACCCACTGCAAAGGTTAGAGCAAATGGAGGGCTGTCTGCTGCATTTCCAATTAAGAATGGGACTCGTCAGGGATGCCCTCTATCCCCATTGATTTATGTAACTATAATGGAACATTTAGCAAATGCAATAAGACAAAATCCAGACATTAAAGGTCTGACTTGGAATACAAAATCATATAAGTCAGCTCTATTCGCAGATGATCTTCTCCTGTGTGTCACACAGCCTAGGACGTCCTTTCCTTCTATACTGAAAGTGTTTGACGAGTTTGGAAAAATTAGTAATTTCAAAGTGAATGTAGCCAAAATGGAGGCCATGGATATTTCCCTTCCGGAGAATGATAGGGTTCACCTGATGGAGCATTTTCCATTCAAATGGAAGACCGAAGCCCTAAAATACTTGGATTTTAGTCCCTAGAGATCCATCTAGGTGGTATGAGTTAAATTATCTTCCCCTATTACAGAGAACATCTACTGACCTACAGAAGTACGATAAACGGGGGGTGTCTCCTGGTTTGGTTGCATTAACGCGATAAAGATGGACGTACTCCCTAGGTTCCTGTTTTTATTTCAGACGGTCCCGATAGATGTCCCTACTAGTTTTTTTGATCGCTTAAATGCCCTTTTTACTAGGTTTATATGGGGTGGACGTCGACCTAGAATAGGCATTAAAAATCTCTATCGTCATAAGCTTCAGGGAGGTGCGGGGTTGCCTAATTTTAGGACGTACTACAAGGCTGCTGTTTTAATGAGAATGTTTGACTGGCAATTCCATCATAAATCCAAACAGTGGGTGGAGCTGGAACAGGGAAATTTGGAAGTTCCCCTTAGATACCTGCCTTGGCTGAGGCCAATTGATAGACCCAAAATTGACTCAGAAAATCAATTAATTCTGACAACCCTTAAAATCTGGGATATTGAAACTAGGAAGGGGGTACTGGCTAAACAATTAGGGCCCTTAACTCCACTCTTCAAAAATCCTTAGTTCCCCCCGGCTTTGCAGGCAACATCGTTTTTGAAGTGAAAGCTCGACTGATCCCTGAATGTTCCAAGTGCTGGGCGAGGGAAGATCAGGGTCCGGCAGGGGGTTGACAGGTTATGACAGTGGAGGGTCCTGGATGGAACATGCCCAATTGCAGTCGTATGTGGTTAAGGGGGGGACAGGAGGATAATTTCTCGGCTCAACGTTCACAGTTTGAGGTCATGTACACGCAGGAAAACCCCCCTGCGCATCTAGTTTCTTTCATATATCCTGCTTTAAACAGTAAAGAATCAGAGGATAAGCCGTAGTACTTTGATAAATGGGAAACTGAGTTAGGTGAGGAGCTGACGGAGAGGAGTGGAAACGGGCATGCCTCTATACCCATAAGCTGTCGATGGCTTGTCTGGCTCAGGAGAGCCAGACTTTAAAATTCTTCCGGTTCCGGCTCTGAGGAGATGGCAGTGTGAAGGAGACGCTCCGGAGACCACGCCACACAACTGTCCAAACTATCGGGTCAGATGCCCCAGAACGCTCCCAAAAGCTCGGAGGGTAACCCTAAAACATCAGGGACCCTAGATCGCTATGTCCTGAGGAGCTCGGGACGCGAGGACCCGGGGCACTCACAGAGCAGGAAGAAGAGCGGGCCCACAGTGAAAATGGTGGCCGCGGGAGGCAGAGCACAAGCAGCGGGATATACCAGCTGCAATGGAGGACGTGACAACACCTCTGAGAAAGGAGCAGTGGAGGACAAACGGCACAATCCAGAGGCTGCACGAGCTGACCCGGACAGAGACAAGGAAGCAGAGGAGCAATATCTAGACTCTGCAGAGGTACTGGAGGAGGGCTGGGAGAATGATACTCAGCCAGGGAGGCACAACATGAGGAGACATTAAAGGTGAAGGAGGCGACGTGCATTACAGGCCCCATTGATGTTGCCCAACTGGCTAAAGCAATAGCCCCATATATAGTGGCCGATATAACATCAGCCTTAAAGGATACTGTCACAGAAGCTTTATTTGGGCTCAGACAAACTACTGAACAACATGGAGAGAGACTGCAAGAGGCAGAGAGGAGGCTAGGAGAGGCTGAGGACAGGATTGTGATAATGGAACGACACATAGCAGCCTTACAAAAGCACTCTGCATATACTGAGGAAAAAGTAGACGATCTAGAAAACCGTTCCAGAAGAAATAACCTCAGGATGGTCGGTTTCCCAGAATCTATTGTACCAGGGCAACTAGACGTGATTTGGGAGTCAGAGCTACCAAAAGTTTTAGGACTAAAGAGACAATGTAAAGTGGAAAGAGCTCACAGGATCGGCCCCCCAAAAGACCCGAAGGAGGGTCCACGTCAGATCATAGCGAAGTTCCTGGATTATAAAGATAAGGAAGCCATTCTGAGAGAATTTAGATCCAGGAGGATCCCACTAGTCTTACAAGGTCATAGAGTCAGGCTATATGAGGACTACTCGGCAGAGGTAGCACGCAAAAGGAAGACCTTTAGCGCAGCCTGTACCATCCTGTATAAGCGAAACATAAGATTCCAATTAGCTTTTCCTGCAGTGCTAAGATTCAGGAATGGCAAGGGCGAGATGCTGTCGTTTATCAATACTAGAGCAGCCATGGACTATCTTCAACAGGAGCCACCATCCCCTCAGGGATCACGGTCGATTTCTACACCAAATGGCTCACAGACACCCCCATCGCAGCGTACTTATGCAGAAAAGGCGGCGACAAACAAGGAGGGAAAAAGATCAACATACAAGGACGACAGAGGACAGAATGGGCAGAAGCAGGATGGAAACAGATAACTGTGAGATGACATGTACCTATCGGAAGAATTTGAAAGACAATGAGTAGGGAGCGGGAGAGATAAGTGAGAACAGAGGAGGAAATGGTCCCTATGTTTATGTGTTCCGGATAATTTGTTTTGTTCTAGGTTCAGCCACATTATAGACTGCCGGAGGTTCTGGGACTACTAATGATCTACAGGCAAATCCTGGACTGAAGAGTTATGTACAGAGGGAGGCACATCAGTCTCTGGTACCTTGATAACTGGGATGTGCTAGGAGACAAAGGAGGTCATGCGTGTTGAAGATAAGTGTAAATCGCTCAAGGGGAGGGGGGGGGGCGGAAGACATAAGGTCTAATGTGTATAGAGGCGCGGGGAGCAGCTGTCTTTTGCAGTACAAGGGAAGTCACGAGAAGGACTATTTATCCAAGGAGAGGAGGGGAATATCTCAGCTACTACTTGAATGGGAAAAAAAAGGGGGGGTTAGCTCTCGTTGGAGACCACTGTTGGGTTTTACATATGTGTTACAAAAAACAAAAGGTTACATAGTTCAAAAGTTCGCTCCTATGACGCCGGGTGATGGACATACAGGGGAGGCACAGTTAATGAAACTGGTATACAAAAGGGTCACGGGGTACGAAGGGACAGGGGAACTTAAGCAATGCTGCGAATCATCTCATGGAACGTAAAGGGATTGAGGTCTCCCAATAAGCGCTATATGATTTTACGACACCTAAAGAAATTAAAGGCCGATATAGCTCTTCTTCAGGAGACCCACCTCCAATCACATGAACTAAAATTTATGCAGAAGATATGGGTAGGAGCAGGATGGATATCAGGCGCTAGAGATAAAAAGGCAGGGGTGCTGACATTACTGAATAAGCATCTAGCCCACAACGTAATATCAGTTTCCCATGACTCCGAAGGGAGAAGATTACAAGTGGTGCTGCAGCTCCAAGACCAACAACTGAGTATACACAACATCTATGCACCTAACACCCCCAGAACCAAATTTTTCACAGACTTGTCTATTTCTATTATGGGAGATAGGGAAACTAATATTTTAATTGGAGGGGACTTTAATGAAGTGGTGATGGAAGATATTGACAGGAATAAAGGGGGAAGGAGGAGCGAACAGACCTTACCGACAAAAAAAAGCAGTGACCTCGCAGAGCTCTTGGAGATGACGGGGTTAATTGACGTATGGAGAGTGATGCATCCACAAGAGTTAGACTACACCCATTTCTCTCACCCACATAGTTCTTGGTCGCGTATTGATCTATTCTTAGCGTCCGAACAACTATGGAGGAGGACAGAAAATGCCACATTAGAGAATATGGTCATCTCTGATCATAGCCCGATATCCATTGAATTGGCGGAGACTCATCAGAGAGGAACGGATTTTCTGTGGAGGTTTCCCTCCTACCTAGCTAAGGACGGAGAATTTCAGACACAATTGAAAGAATGGTGGAGTGGCTTCGCTTCTGATAACATAGAGCATAAAAACGATCATCGTCTCTTTTGGGAAACAGGGAAGGCAGTACTAAGAGGTCTCATACTGGCCCACACCTCTAAACAAAAAAAGTCTGTAAGGGAGAGATACACAAAGGCTAGTGAAAAAGTGTCATCTACCTACAGACGGTTCAGACAATCGCAAGATCCCAGAGACAAAAAAGCCTGGGTAGAAGCCAAAACAGAGTTTGGGCTGTGGGCCAGTAGGAGAGAAGAATTGTTAAAAGGTCAATTGGAAACAGATCTCAACAGGTTTGGAGATGAGGCGGGACGGTTGATGGCGGGGCTAGCAAAAGGTCAGAGACTACCCAACCCGATTAGAGCTCTACGAGACAAAGAGGGACTCGCTACGACAAACCCCAAAGAAATAAACTCCATATTAGGAAAGTATCATAGAAGGCTATATGAGACCTCGGACGTACCTAATCGGGAGGGGACTGACTGGTTAGATAAGGTACCCCTTACACCGATTATGGAGCTTGATCTAGAGGAACTAAATAGACCAATAACAGAAGAAGAGGTAGACTGCTCAATTAAAAACCTGGGCAATGGGAAAGCTCCGGGACCAGACGGCTTTACAGGGGAATTCTATAAAACTTTGAGAGAGGAAGTGACCCCAACATTGACGGGACTTGACAATAACATACTCACAGGAGAACCCATATCAGATGCCATGAACATGGCCTATCTCAAATTACTTCCAAAAGGGGAGGGAGGGGGAGACGATCCAGCAAATTTTAGACCCATATCCTTAATTAACCTAGACCTTAAAATATTATCGAAACTAATGGCGGATAGATTAGCGAGGGTCCTGCCAGATTTGATTGAAAGTCACCAAACGGGGTTTATTAAAGGGAGGTCAGCAGTAACGAATGTGCGCAAAGTACTTCTGGCACTGGATGCGGTTCGATTTGGGAAAAGAGAGGGAAAGGGAGACCCAGCCATGGTCACATTAGACGCAGAAAAAGCATTCGACAATGTGAGATGGCCATGGCTGGGTCTGGTATTGGATCGCATTGGGTTACAGGGGAGATTCAGACAATATCTGGGGTCCCTGTACTCTAATCCAACAGCGCGGGTCCATTCACCGGGTTTTCTATCCCCCACATTTCCTCTGCAGAAGGGCACAAGGCAGGGGTGCCCGCTATCACCGCTCTTGTTTGACCTGGCTATAGAACCTCTGGCAAGATACTTGAACAATTGTAGCCCCTTCGAAGGCATTTCAATAGAAACTGAGATCCGCTTTATTTGCGGACGATATAATATTGTTCATGCATAACCCAGAGCGGGACCTCCCTACACTTTTAAAAACAATAGAATGCTACGGTGGTTTCTCGGGCTTCAAGTTAAACAAGACAAAGTGCGAACTGCTGAAAATTAGAGGGGGGGAGACCAAAGGAGGAACTTTAGAAAAGATAGGTATTCCAATAGCACCGAAGTACGTCAAATACCTGGGGTTGAAACTGGGAAGGACATCGGAACAAATCTATGCCCTTAATTATGGCCCACTCATTGAAAAAATCGAGAAAGAACTCAAAAAATGGATGGATCTACCATTATCGCTGCTAGGCCGCAGCCACTTAGTGAAAATGATCAGTTTTGCTCGACTCCTGTATCCTTTACAGACTCTACCCCTGTTATTGAAAAGGGTGGATATAGCCAGATTAAACAGAGCATTTACGAATTTTTTATGGAGGGGCAAAAAGGTGAGACTGAGCTTGGGAAATATGACCCGAGGGAAGGAGAGAGGGGGCACAAACTTTCCCGATGTCAGAGGATACAATCTGGCTTGTCTCCTTAGACATGTAGTTGAGTGGTTAAAGAATTCGGAAAGATACTCAGACAAAAAGTTAGAGATGGTATATTGTGCACCTTGGGAGAGATGCTCCCTACTCCATACGTCAATGAAGAGTTTACCGATTCATATAAAACTGTCAGCAGTCTTTAGAGCAGGGGTCTCAAACTCCAGGCCTCGAGGGCCGCACACAGTCCAGGTTTTCAGGATTTCCATAGTATTTGACAGTTTGTAATCAAATTATCAACTGTCAAACTATAAGGAAATTCTGAAAACCTGGACTGTGTGCGGCCCTCGAGGCCTGGAGTTTGAGACCCCTGCTTTAGAGATACTATCCTGTCCTGGAAGGCGGTTAGGAGGAAAGGTGGCTTATCTTGGAAGGTGTCCAAATACCTTATCCCTTGGGTCTTTCCAGATTTCCCAATGGGAAGAGAAAATGCCCTCTTCGATAAATGGAAACAGAGTGGGATACATAAGATGGGCGACTTGATTAATTTATCAGAGACTAGGTGGATGACAAAGCATGAAGTCCTAGAGATCTATAATCTGGGAGGGGCGCAGGATCTACAGTTCCTTCAATTGAAACATCACATAATGGCCAATTTGAAGGACCTGAACAAAGAGGCTAAAAGAAATATCTGGGATAGAATGCTGATGCTAGATATATGTCAACTCACAATATCCGAGGTATATGGGACATTAAGAGAAACATTATTACCCAGAGGAATATCTGCACCCTTTCAAAAATTGTGTAAATTCCTAGAGCACGAATCGGTGGAGGACTCTATCTTGGCAGGGTGGAACAAAGTAAGACACAACGTGCTAAATGAGCAGTGGCGCGATTCACATTTCCGTTTAATACATGGGCTAGTATATGGCTTTAATATCCCGGCATCAGCAACCAACCCTGACAGGAAAAATAGCTGTCCTAAATGTGATCGATCTATGACGGACATGATCCATGGTATATGGACTTGCCCGTAGGTACAGAAATTCTGGACCTTGATTGGTGAACTATGCTCACAAATGTGCAAGCTTAACTTTGAACTAGTTCCGAAAATATGGATTTTCTTAAACCATTAAAATTTTTATTGTTTAACACATAACATACATAAACATGCCTTAACCTAGGCATAGTGTAAAAAGATTATAAAGGTAGAACCGGGGGAAGACTAGGGGAAAGATGAGGAGGGGAAAGTAGGGGGGGGGGGGTCATCGGTTAACATATGTAATAGCATATGAAATTTCAATTATATAAAAAATACAAAACATCAGAATTAAACAAATCCTAACAATAAGAGTTCACTGCAAAAGATATACCGGAATGTCAGAGGCTAAAGAAGAGGAGGTCCAGGGGTCCCACCATGAGAAGATCCTATTCTTTTTTGACAGGGAGGTAGCTGTAAGAGTTTCATAGCAGAAGTGTAGGTTCAGTTTATTGATCAATTCTGACCTAGAGGGAGCAGTAGGGGCCTTCCAATGAGCAGCTATGCATTGTCTGGCGGCAATTAGCACATTCGTAATAATAGGCAGAAGAGGGGAGGGGAAGTCCACCAATGTGATGCCCAGAAGAGCCATTGGGCTCGTTAGAGTAAAGGTAAGTGAGTCACTTCTGTTAGAATTGCTTCAACCAAAAAGCATTAATCACAGGACATTCCCACCATACGTGTGCCATGGTTCCAGAGGAACCACAGCCCTTCCAACATGAAGAGGAGGTGGCCAAACGAAGCCTGGCCAATCTCTCAGGTGTCATATACCACTGCAAAAGTATTTTCCTAGCTTGCTCCATGTGGCCCACACATGAGGAAAATTTTGACGGGTGAGAGAGTGCAAAGGCCCAGTCATCTCCCGAGGCAGTGAAAGAGCAGTACAGACTCCCATGCCTCCATGCAAGGGAGTTTATGTTGTACCCCATGGAGCAACAAGGAGTTATACAGAACCGACACTCCATTTGAAATAGTGGTGTTGGGTTTAAAGTATTTTTGACCGGGGGAATCTGTAATAGTCGGGGGGTCCTTAAATATATGCATATTACGTAGGAGACTATGAAATTGTATATATGAGAAGTAAACGGAGTTCGGGAGTGAGAACCGGGTCTGAAGAGCTGAAAAAGGGAGGACCCCAGATGGGCCTAACAGGTCCACAATATGCTTAATTCCAGCCTGTTTCCAGGGAAGCACAGAGACACCCTCGATGGTATCCCTCAAAGCGTCCAGCGAGACATAGCGTGCTACATGTGGAAAAACAACCGGACAGACAGATGCCCAAAGTTTAGTAGCAGCAGACATGGTTGATAAAATACTCCCAGATAAGTTAGAGCGCAAAAGGGAGGCCTCCAGTAGACGCCTGAGGGATCCACCGGGGGCAAATTGAGATTCAATTCGTAACCATGGAATGTCAGAGATCCCATCCCACCACAACTTGAGGGGTTCCAATATAGCCGCTCTGTAGTAAGCTGCCAACATAGGGGCACCCAGTCCACCTTTAGAGTAGGGAAGGACCATCCACCTCCTCCTAATTCTATGCGGCTTGTTACTCCAAATGAAGGCATCTATAATGGATTGGAACATAGAAAGACGTCTTGAGGGGATATGGAGGGGTAAGCACCTGAATAAGTATATTAGCTTCGGCAATAACATCATCTTGACTACCTGTATGCGAGCCATCCATGAAAGCGTAGATTCAGAGAATTTCCCAACATCAGCTCGTAGGTCCGCAGCAAGGGCTTCACAATTAGTACGTACCAAGTCAGCCAGGCGTGTCAATTTAATACCCAAGTAAGAGAACCCCACAGGGGACCACATATACTGATAAGTATTTTGAATGTTGATTTGAAGTGACAAGGGGAGGAAAAGAGGAAAGATAGTTGATTTAGATATATTAAGCCTATAATATGAAACCGCAGAGAAATCACGTAGGAGATCCGAAATCGCACTTAAGGAATGCTGAGGGTCAGAACATGTAAAAACCACATCATCTGCATACAGACTAATTTTATATTCAGTCGGACCAACCCGAATCCCCCCGATATCTGGGGACTGACGGGCAATAGCAGCAAGAGGTTCCATGATCAATGCAAAAATTAGTGGCGAGAGGGGGCATCCTTGTCGCGTTCCATTAGAAATGGAAAAGGTTCGGGATTGAAAACCGGAAGCCCGAACTGAGGCACTCGGATTAGTATACAAGGCCATAATGGCTCGAGCAATAATGCCGCCGAAGCCAAATTTGTCTAGGGTCTTTTCCAGATATCCCCAGTGCACCGATCGAATGCCTTTTCTGCATCGAGTGAAAGGAATGCACTGGGGAGGCGCTCCCTCTCCACCACGTCTAGCAGATTTATCAAACGTCTTGTGCCATCTCTCGTCTGCCTACCCAGAACAAATCCCACCTGGTCTGGATGGACTAGAGAGGGGAGCACTGTAAGAAGACGATTGGCCCACAATTTAGCATAAATTTTTACATCTGCGTTAAGCAGTGCGATTGGGCGAAAGTTGGAAGGTGTAGTTGGAGGTTTGCCGGGTTTAGGAAGGGTGGCTATCGAAGCTTCCAGCCCTTCTCGTCTGATACAGCCAGAACGGGCCCAGTGATCAAATAGACGTACAAGGTATGGACCAAGGACAGGAAAAAACTGGGCATAATAAGGAAAAGAAAACCCATCTGGGCCGGGAGCTGAGGATTTTTTAGATTCTTTTATGATTTGGGACAGTTCCGAGAGTAGAATTGGGGAGTTTAAGGAGGAGAGCTGCTCAGGGGTAATGCTAGGAAGGGCTGCTCTCTCCAGGAAGGCAGAGATATCATCAGGGGAGGGCTGGGGCACCGAGGAGTCTTCCCGCAGATTATAAAGATCAGAGTAGTAAGAGGCAAATTCGTTGGCAATTTGGATAGGGTTATAGATTTTTGAGGAGTCTGATTTGGTAATAAAGGGAATCCTTGCCTGTAATTCTCCCTTCTTGACACGCCTGGCCAACAGGGCACCCGCACGGTCCCCCATGGCATAATAATTAGCCCTGGTTTTCCTCAGTGCGTTGGCCGTAGAACGAAGCAGTAACTGCCGGACCACCAGACGAGCCTTATTGAGATCGGAAAGCAAGGCCGCAGAGGGGGCGTATTTGTGCTGAGATTCCAATCGCGCAATCTCAGACAAAGCGTCCTTTAACGTCTGAGTGTATTTACGCTTCTGGATGGCTGCAATTTTAAGTAAATGGCCTCGCATAACTGCCTTGTGTGCAAACCACAACACATCTGGTTGAGTCTCTGGTAGATCTTTATTATTGAAGAATTCTTTAAGGTATGAATCCAAAGTGGAAACATTAGACTGGTCAGTCAGCAATTGAGTATTTAGACGCCATCGTGAAGGGGGAGAAATAGCCAACGGGTCTTTAAGTGAAACTGTCACTGGAGCATGGTCTGACCATGAAATATTACCTATTGACGCTGCAGTACAGTGAGGGAGAGCCACATCATCTACCAGTATATAGTCAATCCTGCTATAAGATGCATGCCTCGATGACATATACGTGTAGTCTCTCTCACCACAATGAAGATATCGCCAAATATCATGCAGAGCATGGAGACGAACAAGGGGGCCGGTTTCACCTCTTGAGGTTGAGGGGACTGAACAGTCCATCAATCTTGATATTGGAGCATTGAAATCGCCCGCTATTACTTTATGCCCATGTTGAACGTCCCCAAGGATCCGCAAGACGGATTTTAAAAATTTGAGCTGACCAGTATTTGGCGCATAGACCGAGGCTATCGTAAATGGGGCATTGTTAATCGTGCACAGGATTATCAAATATCTACCAGAGGGATCTGAGATTGTTTGAACCAACTGAAAGACCACATCTCTACTGATAAATATCGCCACTCCAGCTTTTTTCGTATCTCCACCTGCAAAAAAACGGTGAGGGTACATATCAGACTTCATTCTAAAATTGTCCCGTTCTAGCAAGTGAGTCTCCTGAAGACAGATTATCTGATGACGCATTTTACAGAGCTGACGCCAGACCAAGGCTCTTTTGCATGGGGAATTTAGGCCATTAACATTCTGAGAAAATATAGTAACACTCATGGTGGGTCGTAGGAAACAGCAAGTAATATAACATAATAATCCTCCAGTGCTTTCGCTGAAATAAAGCAAGTGACCACCTGAAACACCTTAATGGGGATTATAAGGAAAGATGGGGAAAGGATGAATAGACAGGACAGACAAACAAAAAACATAGAAACAACATTCATTCAGACGAGGTCTGAATCTACAGGTGACAAAAAAAAAGTCACCAAAGGAACAAGGCTGACAAATCAGCAAATACGTGGAGCTACAGTCCACAAGAGCAAAAATAGTTAGCAAAAAAAAAAAAAAACTAAAAGGGAAAAAAGATTCTATTCCAAAGGAAAAAAGGATCCGACCAGGACCGGCTGTGAAAAAGCCCCTTCAGGTGACCTCCCACTTCGTGTCTATATGGTGATCGGCAGCTGTGATGGTATCAGCTTCAGGTTGTCCAGAGTCTTTAGAAGCAGGGGAACCCGGAGGGGCGAGACCCCAGCGGGCCAAATTTTTAGCAGCTTGACGTGGAGTGAGGCAAGTTGTGAAAGCACCATCCTTCTTAATAAGAAGCCTTGTGGGATAGTATCCCCATCGATATTGAATCCCTTTGTCTCTCAAAATGGCAGTATGCGGAGCAAAGGCACGGCGCATTTCTAGCGTGCCCGGTGATAGATCTGGAAAAACCTTGATGGAAGCAAACTTCTCTGGTAATTCCGGTGAACCCCGGAGAGCAAACAGGAATTCCGCTTTCAATTCGAAGAAATGGATACGGGCCAGCACATCCCTGGGGATGGAGGCTGCCAGGCTAGGTGGTTTACGAAGGCGATGGATTCTATCAATTATCAGAAGCTTTTTATCTGTTTGGGGAAGAACAGTCATCATAAATTCTTGTAGGAAAGCTCTCAGATCTTGGGCCGAGACCGATTCGTCTACCCCTCTAAGTTTGACGTTGTTTCTCCTGGATCTATCTTCCAGATCCAGGGTCTTTGACTGGGTCTTTAGGGCTCGTGCATCCAGTGCCTCGTGCGCATCCCATAGGCTATTATGTGACGCCACCAACTCCGCCATCTTTCTTTCAAGATGATCTGTACGTCCCCCCAGATCTTCCACCTCCAATTTTAAAGAGGCCACCATATTGCGCATATCCTCCTGCAGAGAGGAACGCAGCTCTCCCAGTAGAGTTTTGAGGAGAGATGTAGTGAGAGGGGCCTCTGCAGTCCCGGTATCCACATTGTTTTGATCTGCCGAAGAGGGAGCTCGTTTTGCGGCGCGTGCAGCCCTAGGTGACTGCGGCATCATTTTAGCTTCTTGTGCCAGGTGTGGGGGGGACAAAGAAGTCCGGAATCCTCCGGGCCGGGTCGCGGGAACCCGGTTTGGTCTTCCCCATCTGTGCACCCAAAGAGAAGGCATCGGGAGAGAGAGGGCAGAGCCGCAAGAAAGCAGTAGGGACTGTGATTAGAGCCGCTTATGAATGATCCTGGTCAGCGTCCTATGACATCAAGGATTAGGACATTTCCCCTGCTACTTGAGACTTGTAGATTTGTTAATAAAGTATCTTTACTGACTAAATGCCTTTGGAGGAGTGTAGGGCATACTTTTAGCTGTCAGACGTAACAGCCTTAGAGAGCTATCATGAGGTGCATCATTACAGTAACATGCACTTCTCAGTTGTTTGTCCGGCTGGCCACCAGATTGCAGGTTTGAGCTGCTGTAGAAGGAGAGTTAGGTAATGTCTCTGAATGACCACTAGATGGCGCACCAAACCACAGGATGTCTGCTTTGTATGATATAAAATGGATTCCTCCACAGAGACAAGATCAGTGTGTTAATGATGAAGTGAACAGGGAGAGAGTCACTCAATAAAGCAATGAAGTCCAGGGGTACCTTAAATTAGTGAGCTACAGTAGCATAAATAAAGGAATCCTGAGTCTTCCCAGCAAATGCACAACAGAGGCTCCCTATAATGCTGTGGTGGCCAGAGATGGGGAGATGATCAGTAGAAGCCCGACAGAAAGGAGCATAATGGTGCCCACTGAATGGTAGACCGCTGAGGTCAGTAAGCACACTCCGGTGTACCCTGATCCACCGTCGGTGCCCTCTAATTTCCTCCTGAACGACCGAGCCTCACCTTGCTCCAGGAGAAGTCTCAGTAGCTGGGTACACTGCGTGTCCCTCCGCACCACCGCTGCCGGGATCCCGCCACCATCCGCACCCGACACCCGCGCCAGACAGCCGACCGAAAATATGGATTTTCCAAGATCTAGAGGCACCACAAGGAAGGGGGGAGGGGTTGAAAGTGGCTCATACTTTAATTTTACTAGCAAAACGTTTGTTGTTGACATATTGGATTAGACCTGATATGCCAGGGAAATTAGAAGTGGTAACGGGATTGAACAACGCATTAGAAGTAGACAGGAGAGAGGTCCTACGTGATAAAGAAAACAACACCAAAGCGTTCATAGGAAAATGGAGGGGCTTTATGGAATCTCAAATGTCAAATGAAAAGATTCGACAGATAATATCTCCATTACAAGGAACCTCATGGTACCTCTTGGAAGACCTAGGGGGAACTTTAGGAAAACTGAAAATGTGAGGGGCTTCTGAAAACAAATCGAAGGTGCAACCTTGAAATATGATATTTGATACCCTATGTTCAGCCTGTGAGCGTAATAGGATATTTTATGTAAAACCTTTTGAGTAGAATCCGACAATATATATTTGTTGATGTATTCACATATGATTTAATATTTGTTTGTATACTAGATGTTTATTATTTGTAATGCTATATTATTGGAAAATACCAATAAAAAGAGGTTTGAAAAAAAAAAATTCAAGTTCTCTCCCAATGGTACTAATGTCCCGTTAACCTACATGCTGCTTTCCCCTCCACGCCTGATAGCTGTTGATGTAATGCTTCCAGTGGGTCTATGATCCATATTTGGTGGGAGTGTAGCAAAATAAAGCCATTTTGGAACTCAGTGTTTAACTTTTATAAGGAAATGAGTGGACAAGAATTGGCGGTATCACCCGCTATGACCCTGTTGTCTGTTCTTCCTGGATCGATAAAATCACAGAAGTCAGACCTACTCCGATTTTTATGTTCAATCGGTTTTTATTGAAACAGGGAAGGGGACAAGGGTAATAAAGTACATACATAGGAGACAACATATCTCCTGTAAACATCAATACAATGTGGTTCGTTATCATCCAGCGAACTCAAACAAAAAAAAAAACTCATGAGTTCGAGGCTGTAAAAATCCTTCTTATAGAAAAATAATAAAAAGAAAAAGCAATTAGCAATTAAAATAGTCAATAAAACAAGAACAAGAAAAGAAAAAGAGTTGTTTTCCTCTATATAACGTTAAATCGTCTGAAATCATTTAAGTACGTAAAGTGTATTTCGTCAGTTACTATAAGGTATAAATCTACTTGGTGAAATCCGAATGTGGGTATCTGTCCTCTATAGGATTTGTGGTTCTCATCTACAATATGGTTGGTTTTCTGTTCACTGGACTCATTCTATAAGAATGTAGTGAGAAGGAAAGTAAAGAAAGTTAAGAAAGTTAAGAAAGGAGCATATATAAGGGAGTCAGAGGTATAGTAGAAGAGAGAAGGTAGTTAAGAGGACCGATAAATTAGGGGTAGATGAACTGAAGAAGAAGCTCCCCCATACCTATGCACCCGTAACTCCCATCGAACCTCAAGGTCCCCTAATCGCTCAGTATTCTAGTCTATCTACTCAGTGAGGAGCAGCTCTCTGCAGTTGGGGGTATCCAGAAACATAACCCATGAGCTCCATATCTTTAAGTACCTGCCCCTAGCATCGGTGACTTCCGCCGTCAGCTCCTCCATTCTGTGAATTTTACCCATTTCCTCCAACCACTCTGTCAACGTTGGTGTGTGAGATGTTTTCCAGTACCTTGGAATGACCGTTCTGGCTGCCGTCAAGAAGAATCGGAGTAGATCACCTTTCTGAAATTTGATAGATCCCGGGAGGACAGAAAGTAAAGCCAATTCTGGAGTCACAGCCAAATCGTGTCCGCTCACAGCCTTATAGAACTTAAAGACAGAGTCCCAAAATGGTTTAATCTTGTTGCATTCCCACCATATATGTAACATTGACCCTCTAGCGGTGCCGCACCTCCAGCAGCTGTCAGAGGTTGAGGGGAAGGCCGCGTGTAAGTTCACAGGACATTGATACCATCTCGAGAGAATTTTAAAGTTCCTCTCCTGTGCCAAGCATGCCATTGATAATTTATGGGTGAACAGGCATGCTTTAGTCCAGTCCTCTCCCGTCAACTCTCCCTCCAGCTCTGTTTCCCAACTAGTAAAATATCTGGGTCTATCTTCTGGGTCTTTATGGAGTAACTCTGAGTAAATGAAAGAGACTAAATGTGTAGGGGAATTTTCCTGGGTGTAAACTTTCTCAAAATGGGACCTCACCGCAAAGAAGTTCCCTTCTCGTTTGAATTTAGCTATGAATGATTGTAGTTGGGCATGCTCCATCCAAGATCCTTCTGAATCAGGTCCCATCAATATCCCGGCTGGTACCAGACCTCCTCCTCCAGATATTTGGAACACTCTAGGTTCATCCTCCAATTTCCATTTTAAAAATGACGTCTTTTGCATTGCCGGGGGGAACAGTGGGTTTTTGAAGAGTGGTGTCAAAGGCCCAAGTTTTTTGGTTAGTAATCCCCTCCTGACCTCAAGGTCCCACAGTTTTAGAGTTGTTATAACAGCGTAATTTTCAGGGTCTATCTTGGGTCTATCTGAAGGTCGTAACCAGGGTAAATACCTAAGAGGGGTATCTGAATCCCCCTGTTCTAACGTCACCCATTGTTTTGTGGTGTGATGAAACTGCCAGTCAAACATTCTCACCAGAACTGTCGCCCTGTGGTACAATTTAAAATTAGGTAATCCAGCTCCCCCCTGGAGTTTATGTCTGAACAAGTTTTTAATACCTATCCGTGGTCTACGTCCTCCCCAGACGAACCTAGTGATTAGAGTTTTTAATCTGTCAAAGTAACTAGATGGGATATCTAGCGGGACTGTCTGGAACAAAAAGAGAAATCTCGGTAGTATGTCCATTTTTATCGCATTGATGCGACCGAACCATGAGATGTTTCTTTTATCATATTTCTGTAAGTCATTAGTCGTTTTCCGTAGAAGTGGGAGGTAATTTAAGTCGAACCATCTACTTGGGTCTTTGGGGACAAAGACTCCCAAATATTTTAGTGCCTCTGACTTCCATCTAAATGGAAAATATTCCATCAAATGAGACTTCTCAATCACCGGGAGGGACACATCCATGGCCTCTGTTTTAGCTATATTCACCTTAAAGTTGCTTAATTTACCGAATTTATCGAATACTTTCATTATCGAGGGAAAAGAAGTCCTAGGTTGGGTGACACATAAGAGCAGGTCGTCCGCAAATAGCGCCGCCTTGTAGGAGTGAGAATTCCAATCTAGGCCTTTAATGTCGGGATTTTGTCTAATTGCATTTGCGAGGTGTTCCGTTATGATGACATATATTAATGGGGACAGAGGGCATCCCTGACGCGTCCCGTTTCCAATAGGGAAAGCCGTTGATAGAGATCCATTCGCTCTAACCTTTGCAGTGGGACCTCTATATAGAGACATGACCTTATTTATGAAACTTTCCCCCAGCCCTATCTGTATCAGGGAAGCCCTCATAAACCTCCAACTGACCCGGTCGAAGGCCTTTTCCGCATCAACTGAAAGCAGACACATCGGGATCTTCAAGGCCCTCGACCGGGCCATCAGAAGCCTCAATTTATTTGTATTATCTCTGGCCTCCCTCCCCTGGATAAATCCTACCTGGTCGTTATGTATAATTTGAGGGAGGAAAGGAGCCAGACGATTAGCCAGAATCTTGGAGAACACTTTTACATCTATATTAATTAAGGAGATGGGTCTATAATTTGCTGCCTCAGAGTGGTCTTTTCCAGGTTTAGGAATAACACTGATGTGTGCCTCCAATGATTGGGGGACCCATGGATCATTAGGGGAGATTGAATTGAAAACTCTCGTTAGGAAGGGAACAATCAGGGGGCAGAACTGTTTAAAGAATTTAGCTGTATAACCGTCCGGACCAGGACTCTTTCCTCCTGGGGAGCTCTTAATGACCTCGGTCACCTCAGCCTCAGTAAATTCCGAATCTAATGCATCAGCATCGCAGGGTTTTAGAGTTGGTAACGCGGTCACCTCAATATAATCCCTAATCTTCTCGTCTCTCTGAGTCTGGTCTATGTCATCATAATGACCTTTAATATTATACAAATGACTATAAAAATCTCCAAAAGTCTGTAGTATTTCGTCCGGATTCTGCGTTAAGTCTCCATTTGGTCGTCTGATTTGGGGGACTCTACCCGGGGCACTCCTGGGATGTAGCTGTCTTGCAAGTGGTCTACCACACTTGTCACCGTATTCATACATAAACCTATGTAGCCTCTCCTTCCCCCGGAGGTATCGCTGATCGATCAGACGTCTCAAGTCATCTCTGACAATCACCAGTTCAGCTAATGTTTGCTGTGATAGGGACTGTTTGTGGGAGCACTCCAGGACTGATATTCTATCCGTCAGGGAGTCAATTTTCTTTTGCTTTTCTCTCTTAATTCTAGACCCGTGCTTAACTAAAACCCCTCTAATGACACATTTTAAAGTCTCCCATTGAGTTGGTATAGTAGTGGGATCGCCGGCATGTATGTGGAAGAACTCTGTAATGACTGTTTTGATCTCTGTAACGCATATCTCGTCATTGAGGAGATTGTCATTCAATCTCCATGTCCACTGTTTGTTTTGTTTTCCCCCCCGGCAACTGCATCTGACAAAATATTGGTGCATGATCAGACATGCAAATCTGGCCTATGGAGGCCTGAACTCGCCAGGTTAGGGATATCTGACTCACTAGTAGCATATCGATTCTGCTGTAACTCTGGTGGATAGGGGAGAAGAAAGTGTAATCTCTGTCATTGGGGTGGAGGGCTCTCCATACGTCTACTAGGCCCAGATTTTGTATTTCTCTCCTGATCGCTCCCAACTTTGCGCGTGAAAATCTCCATCCTCCCGAGGAGCTATCTATTGTGGGATTGAGAGTAAAATTAAAATCTCCCCCAACCAACAGAATCCCTTCAGTAAACACCGCTAGCTCCTTGAGGAGAGCTAAGCATTTGTCTAGGGGGTTACTGTTAGGTAAATACCAATTTGCCACAGTAAAAATGGTAGAATTCACCTTCATTTTCAGAAATATGTATCTCCCCTCTTGGTCTATAACAGAGTCCAGCACGGTATGAGCCAAGGATTTATGAACTGCTATAGAGACTCCCCGAGAACGTGCCTCCGGGTTGGAGCTATGCAGCCAGACGTTGTATCGTCTATCACCGATGCCAGGGACATGACCCGTCTTGAAATGCGTCTCCTGTAAAAGCAATAACATTACTTTTTGTCTATGCATTTCTTCAATTATCTTATTACGTTTTTGAGGAGTGTTAAACCCTTTGACATTATATGAGCACATTTTCAGCTGATCCATCCTGAGGATCTAGATCAAACAATCTACTAACACGTCAGCTGATCTTAGTGGGAATATCTCCCAAACACCAACGGGTGCTATAGGGGCGCAGGGGAGCTTGAAGAGAAAAGAATGTAAGATAGAGAAAAGATCTAGTTTTGAAAGACAAAAAAAAAAAAAAAAAAGAATAAAAAGTCTTTACAGTATAAGAATTAAGAAAAGAAAAGAAAACAGAGGCCCAACCTAGTCGGCCTCTATCAGTTTATTGTATGTAAAACAATCTTCTAAATCACTGGAATGGTAGGGACAATCTAATCCCTGCACGTAAATGTGCTTTGGGAAATCCCTTTTGGGGAAGGGCCTTCTATCAAGGAGCCCCCCGTCCCAGGCTATGCATTCCAAATTACAACTATTTTTCTATCTTATATTATTAACGCTCACTCTGTGAGTTCAGATCGTCTTCCGTGAGTATGTCAGGGAAGGGGACCGAACCATCTATTAACAATTATATTTCACTTACATAAAAATAAATGTACTCCGTGAAACTTGTTAGAACTCAATCAAGCTCACTAAAGATTTACTTGGGTAGACCCATCCATCGTCCCAGTAAGTAAACAATGACTACACACCCCCTCTCTGCTTCCTACGTGGAAGATTAAGCTATCCGCTGGTCTTGGATAACAGGATGGTAAGATAAGGAAAGAAGGGGGTGTCTGAGGGAGGGGTAAGAGACAAAGGGGGGAAACAAGGATGGGGAAATGGAGAGGTAACATGAGGGTAAGGATAATTCTACTAATAAACCCAAGATTATAAAATAACGGTTGAGAAATCAGGATACTTTTTCTTAAACCAAGCAACTATATCTTTGAAAGTGGATATCTAGCAGGTTGTCCCTCTAGCGCGGCCGTCTCCGGTCTTCATAGTTTCTCTGTTCTCGACGTGGTGCTCCCATCGGTCTCTGGAAACCTCCTGCAGCTCTTAAAGGATACTCCGGCCACCCGTTGATAGATACCGGCGGCAAATCCAAATCAACGGTGAACGACTGCATATCTGCTGGGGATCGAAGAATGAACATTCGGCCTCCCTTTCTCACTTGTAGTTTAAAGGGGAACCCCCAGCTGTAGTTCAAATCGTGGTCTTTAATCACTTCAAGCAGTGGGCGTAGGGCCCTCCTTTTCTGGAGAGTTAGACTCGACAAGTCCGGTAGAATCGCCAAAGTTTTATCTCTGAATCTGCAGATCTTTCCATTTCGTATCTTAGCCATAATGGCGTCTTTGATGACGTAGCGATGTACCCTGCATATCACATCTCGGGGCCATTCAGGGTCAGATGGTTTAGGGCCCAAAGCTCTGTGTGCTCTATCCAGTTCAATAATGTTGGTGGGGGGATCTCCCAATATTTCGTTAAACAGGGTCTGAAGCACCTCTGGGAGATCTCTGGACTCCACAACCTCGGGCAAACCTCGTATACGAATATTGTTGCGTCGTCCTCTGTTCTCCCCGTCATCTAATGCTTCAACCAAATGGTAGATCTGTGTGGACTGCGTTTGCAGCATGATCTGCTGAGATCTACATACTTCCTCTAAGGCTGTGATTCTATGAGCATGGTCCTGTCCCTGGGAGTCGACCCTATTAACTTCGCCTTTAAGACAGGAAAGTTCACTCCGGTACGCCTGTTCCAGACGTGTAATGTAAGACTCCATGTCCTCCCTTGTAGGGATGGAGGCCATGCGAGCCCGGAGGTCCCCCAGCTCTGTCAGTACACTGACCCTCTGGAGATGATCTTCAGGGAAAAACATCGCCCCTGTGTTGTGCAGCACCGGTTGGAATCTAGGTCCTCCCGAGGTGGACCCCATGGGACCCATCAGAGCCGCGGTCGGATCTGCGTCATAGTCTGGGGGTATCTGGGGTGTCCCATCTGCTCCCGTTTGGGCTCGTCTGGTGTCTAGGGTCCCGGGGTCTCCAGCGGGAGACCCATGAGGGCTCAGTCCCGCCATTTCGTCTTCCTCCATGAGCTCAGCACTGGCACCCATCCCAGAAGGGTCCCCCTCCTCCTCCCGATACCTTGGCTGCGAGCCCGCCGCTTCCTCCGTCATCCCGACTTGTCTGCTGCTCGCTCTCCTTGTCTGCACACCCTCTGCTCGGCGTTGTTCCTCGCTTGGGTGTCTGCTAGCCCGATCGCGAGGTGAAGCTTCCGTTGCTGTAGCTGCCGCTCTGGCGGGCTCCGCTGTTCCTCCTCCCCTCTGCCTCGCGGCCATCTTAGTTGGGGCGCTTCTGGCGGGAAGTCCGTCTCTTTTCTCAAAAAAACGGTGAATAGTGGTTCCCGGGGTCCTCTGAGTCGGGAGACTGGTGCCCGATGGTCTCGCCGACCTCCCCTTACTCATGGCCGTGACTAGAACTCCGATAGCTGGATATAAGCAGCAGATACAAATGCCCGGGAGCGGGAGCTAGTACAACCAGCGTCCTCACTCCTCCATAGCCAGGCCACGCCCCCCTACTCCGATTTTTAACTGCGGCCAGGACAGTTGTTCCGAGACAGTGGAAGACCTCTCACACCCCTACTTTGACTGAATGGTTGGAGGAGATGGGGAAAATCCGCAGAATGGAGGAGCTGACGGCAGAAATCACCGATGCTAGGGATAAATACTTAAGGATATGGAGTTCTTGGGTCTTGTTCCTGGACTCCCCAAATTTTAAGGATATGTTTCTTACGTAGCTGATTGGTGCGATGATCCTGCTGATTCAGTTCCTGGAGCTATTGTGGGGGGTGGTGGGGGTTCTGTGGAGAGCCTTTCTTTTTCTTTCTTTTGGATCTTCCTTCTTTCTTTATTATTTTTATTTTTTTTCCTATTACTCTTCCTTCTTTCCTCCTTTATATGTTTCATTAAATGATAAGATTGTAAAATAGCTCACCCACGGTATAAATAATAGGAACGCGTCTAGTTGCGAGTACAAATGTAAGATAGTTTAGAGGTTTTTCGGAGAGATGTTCCTAAATTTAGAAGTCTGTGATATGTTAAAAATGAGCTAAAGCCAATGGTTCCTATCATTTTTGTGAATTAAATGTTAGTAATTTTCTAAGAGATTCATGGTGAAGATACTATATAAGTCTGCTTCAGTGCAAATATTATACTGTCTATGGAGAAAACTTGATATTAGTGCTTGTTATAGACGTCTGTTACTAATTTGCTGCACAGTGTGATTATTAGGAGACATGTTGTCTCCAATTGTTTGTGATTGTGTGTATTTCTATGTTTTCCCTTGTTCCCTTTCCCTTATTCAATAAACTAAGATTGAACATAAAAAACGCAGCAAAAACGCTGTGTGTGAATGTATCCTTAGATCTGGAATAGAACAGCCATTTATAGGACATTTCATAACTTTCCCAAGTTCCTATGGCCGGTTTCACACTGGCGTTTGCAAACGCAGTGCTCCGAACGCAGCCAAACGCTTGCGCACATGCCTTCCTATGTTTAACATGGGAATGCATGTGCCTGCGTTCGTTTGCGTTAGGATGCGCACAATTTGTGCACCCTCCAAGCGCACTCTAGATGCAGCATGTTGCATTTTTGTGCGGTTGTTTTATCTGCAAGCGCACAAACCACGTATTGAAGTCAATGGATCCGCAGTGTCCTCCGCATGACAGCGCAGGAGTACGCTGCGGATCACGTTGAAATCTCTCCCGATGGCTGCCGGTGATCAGTGGCGGCCACCGGGAGATCAGGTAGAGCCACCACGATCTCCCGCCGGTGTCAGCAGGGAGAAACAGCTGATCTGACAGCTGTTTAAATCTCTCGTGCCGACACTGAAGAGGTGAGGTCAGCGCTGGAGATTTGAAACAGCGATCAGCTGTTTATCTCCTGCACCGATATCACCTATTCGGTGTTGGCGCGGGAGATTTAAACAGCTGTCAGATCAGCTGTTTCTTCAAATCTCCCACGCTGACACCGGCAAAAGAAAGTATTCACTGATCTCAGGGAGACCAGTTCAAGAAAACACTGCGGGCAGCCGGCTAAAGCGCTCAACACAGTGAATTCCTAGGCCCATTGCCTCCTGGGGATTTAGAATCTGCAAATAGAGTCTGTGGAGCCTCGTTTAGGAGTCTCAACACAGGACTAGCCAGATCTTCCTCTAGTGAAGGACCTAGCCATGATACCCACCATATTAAGTGGCCCTTTGAGTCAATATCCAGCTCTTTACAAGCTTAAAGATATGACAAAGGAATACCAAGGCCAGGTATCCATCCACAGACAGCTGTTTCGGGGTGTTGCCCCTCATCAGTGTGGAGTAGGATTCTGGCTAGCTGGGAGCAATGCCTAGTAGACCAACAAAACAAAGTATTCACTGATCTCAGGGAGACCAGTTCAAGAAAACACTGCGGGCAGCCGGCTAAAGCGCTCAAAGGGCCACTTAATATAGTGGTTATCATGGCTAGGTCCTTCACTAGAGGAAGATCTGGCTAGTCCTGTGTTGAGACTCCTAAACGAGGCTCCACAGACTCTATTTGCATACGCTGACACCGGCGGGAGAACAGCTGTGGCCGGGAGGAAAAGATCTCTACCTCTGATCTCCTTCTCCCAGCCGCCCCCAAGACAGCTGATTGGCTGGCTGGGGTGCATACTAATGTGAACGCATGCGAAGATTCTCCGCTGCGTTCACATCAGTATGACCTACGTTTGCATGCCATAAGCATGCAGACACAAACGCTAGTGTGAAACCACCATATGAAAAAACATTTAGCACATTTTGCATTGAAATACTGTACCCAATTTATTATATATTTTAGGAGTATGAGTCGATAGATTTTATGCCAACTCCGACTCCACCAAAATGGACTCCACAGCACTGGTTTTTACAACAAAATTTACAAAACCAATTTTTTACGGACCACATCATATTTGAAGTGACTCTATGGGGCCTATATGATGAAATATACCAAAAAGTGACTCCTTGCCCCCCTAAGAATGCTCAAAATCATATTCAAATATTTTTTTTAACCAGATAAATTTTTTTTCAAAAAAGAAAGCATTTTCCAGTACAATAAACAAATCACATATTGTTTCATCAAAGGATATAGCATTAAATGGTATACTCCCCTACCCTTCCCACCTCCCTCCCTTTCCTTATTTATTCAATGATTAAACATCCTATACCATTTGGTACTGCCGTCTAGATCTCCGCCAATCATGCAGACCAATTATTGGCAAACATCTTCTCTTTGTGTCTCCTTCTATATATATTTTCTTCCAGACATATTCTATATTGTAATCATCCAAGGAACTCTCTCCTGGACAGAGGTTCCTCCTCTATCCATCGTTGCGCAATTAATTTGCGCGCCACATACAATATTTTCGCTATAGCCAATTTATGGATGTTTGACATTAATTTCTTCCACATATCCAAGCACACATGTCAATGGGTTTGTTTCCATCACACACCCATATACCCCTTCAATTTTAGTTATCACCGTGATCCAATATGCCAAGAGCCTCGGGACAGGACCACAACATGTGAAGCATCTCCCGCCTGATCTGCCCGGCACCTTGGACACCTAGAGTTGTCCCTCAAGCCGGCTTTAAACAGTAAGTCTGGTGTTTTGTAAGTTCTGTGAACCACATACAATTGGGATAGCCTTCTGGTTCACTTAGGGAATTCTTGAGAATGTATTCCAGTATGGTATCCCACTGATCTTCTGACATTTCCCCTACATCTTCGAAACATTTTTCTTTAGCCTGTATCGGGAACCTTTCTAAGAAGGTGTGTAGCAGATCATGATAAATGCCAGATATGACACCTCGTGTTCCTCCTGACGTGCATACATAGTCCAGCACAATATCTTTCTGAATTTTCATCCTTGTCAATTCACATTGAGCTTGCCAAGCATGCCGGATCCTTTTGTATTGAAATTCCCACGTTTCAGGGAAGTCAAACTCCTTTCTCAGGTTATCATATGTTTTCAGATTTTCTCAATTCACCAACTGGCACACATATTCTATTCCTTTTTCTTTCCAACCAGCCATACTACCCAATTTATTAAGCTCAAGCAAATGTTCATTATTCCAAATAGGTGAGTATACAGTCAGTCCATCCACTCCTCTGATGGTTTGGTTTTTTTTTTTATAATTCTTTATTTCTTTATTTTTATGTTGTAACAACAAGTAATAGCAAAAAATTTGAGCAAGCACATCCTCTGCGTTACACTTCATTATACAGTATCTTCTGTAACTTTAATTTGCAATAAGATTCATAACTGTAGTTTTCTGATCATCATAATGGGAGACCCAGACAATGGGGTTTAGGGCGCTGCCCTCCGGAGGTCACACTAGGTACTACAAGTTTGTAGCACCGCCTCCTCCGCTTATAAACCCCCACCGTAGGAGACATCCTCAGTTTTAAACTTAGTGTGCTCGGAGGATCACGCTTTGCTTGCACTTCACTGCATTCTCACAGCTTACGTGATGGCGTATGAAGACAAGGTAAAATGGTCCCGCTCGGGATCCCCGACAGCCTCCCCGCTCACCCTCTGCGGAACACGCTGGTGGAGGTACCGGAGGGCTTTTAGCCTGGACACTTCTGTGTTCCCCCGGTACGCTGTCGCGCTCCTTCCTTTCCATCCCTCCATGGAGGCTCTGGTAAGGGGGAGCCTGGAGCCTTGCACAGCTCCGCTCCGTCCGAGGCCTCCCTAAATGGTGCTTACAGACCGGACGGAGCCAGCCCAGTCCGAGGCCTCCCTAAATGGTGCTTACACTCCGGACTGGTGCTGTACCCCCGTCCGAGGCCTCCCTAAAGGTGCTTACAGACCGGACCGGCACTGAGGCACCTGGTGTGTCTCCTGTGTGCCTGGGGGTAGTGTCTGTCACTGTGGTGTCATGACACTCAGACCGCGCGGTTACCCTCGGGTCCGCGGTTCTGGCGGTGACCCTGTGCTGGGGTCGCCCTGGCTGACCGCCCTGTGTCTCACAGGGGCTGAGGCTGTAGACTGCGAGTGTTTTTATGTGTACATGCAGTCTGAGAGTGTGTGTGGTGATATTCACACTCTTTTCCCGCGCTGCGGGCTCCGGCACCTCCATTGCTGAGGCAGTCTGGAGGAGGAGGAGGCAGCCCTTATGGTGACTTCACCGCTGGGCGTGTTGTGTGTTCTTCCCGCGTGTTCCTGGCTCCGCCCACATCTTCACTGTCGGCGGCCATCTTCTCCCTCACTTCCCGGCTGGGATCTGGCTGCAGCGCGTGTCTGCACTTGCAAGGGAGACCGGAACTCGCGGAGGTCACACACACACACCGCTTCCTCCTACCGCTTTACTGCGGTCGGTAAGCCACCGGGATTCCCGGTTTGTTTGTGAACTTTGGCTTATATTCCCCTCACTGTGGAGATGTCCTCAGTTGGGAAGCATGCTGCTAAGGCGGCAGTGGTCACCGTTACCTGCGCTACATGCAAAGGGACACTGGTGGAGGGGTCCTGCAATAACTGCGGACGCCCAGAGGCCCGGTCTGCTACTATTGAGTCTGCAAATCCGGGATTATACCCTGAGGTTCAGGTGATCCCAGGGCCATGGGAAACGCAGAATAAGATCAATGAATCTCTGCTGTCCCAGATGTCCTCCATGTCGCAAACCCTGGAGGCACTGCATAGGAGACTGGAGAACCCAGCTACTCCTCCTAGTTACCCCCGGGTGTCTCTTACTTCTGCTGTAAGACCCCCTAAGCGAGCCCGTGAGGCTTCTCCTGAGCTCCAGACTCTCTCTGAGGAGGAGCGTTCCTCTGATGGTGAGGAAGATGATGGGGGTTCTACTCTTGGGTCTATGTCTGAACCTCCAGATGGGGTGGAGGATCTGGTGTCCTCCATCAATGAGACATTGCGTCTTGTCACTCCTCCTGAGGAGGTGACTGTACACCCCAAGGAGATCTATCAATGGCTGCGGCCAGAGGCTAGACCAAGTGGCTCCTTCATGGACCACACTAATTTTGGAAGGGTGATTAAAGCTCCAGGTTGCATCCTGGGCGGCGTTATGTCCGTAAAACTAAGGACAATCGCTTTCCCTTTCCCCAGGAGGCGCTCCAGGAATGGTCGCAGTCTCCCAAGGTGGATGCTTCCATGACTAGGATTGCTGCGCGCTCCTTGTTTTCTGCCTCTGATAGCTCCTCGTTGAAGGATGCTACTGATAGACAGGTCGAGCAACTCGCCAAGTCTTCCTATGAGGCTGTGGGGTCTTCGTTTGCCCCTAATTTTGCCGCAGTCTGGACCCTACAAGCGATCACTATCTGTTTGGATGGTATCACTGATCTAGCTAGGTCCAGTCCAGAGGTCCTGGCTCTCACCGAGAGGGCAAGGGCCTATGCGGACTATGCCAGGACGGCATCTTTGGAAACTGCCACTCGCTCTGCTGTGGCCTCGGCCAATGCAATTGCGATCCGCAGGCTGTTGTGGCTGCGTCTTTGGGACTCAGATGCCACATCTAAGAAGATTTTACAAAATCTTCCGTTCGCTGGTGACAGGCTTTTTGGCACCGAACTGGACAAATTGATAAAGGATTCTGCTGAGTCTAAGATACCGCAGAACAAGCCTAAGCCACGGTACACCGTGAAAAGGAACCCTAAGCAGTGGTCCTTTCGCTCCGGTTCACAGTCATCAACGACGTCCACTCGCTCAGACCGAGGGGGCAAGCCTGCTACTCAGTGGCGTTCCAAGAGTCGTCAGAAGAAGCCGGCGGGGGCAGCGGCTGCCACCCCCAAGCCCGCCTCGACATGACTCGCTCTCTCATCCTGCCTCCCCACAGGTGGGGGGCCGCCTGTCCCGCTTTCAGGACAAGTGGCTTCTTCACATTCAAGATCAGTGGGTTCGAGACGTAGTCTCAAGAGGTTACAGGATAGAGCTGACGTCACGACCAATACACCGATTCCATCGGTCGGTTCCATCCCCAGAAAAGGCTCAGGCTTTTCACCTGGTGTTGGAGGGACTCCGCAGAGACGGAGTGGTGGTCCCTGTGCCCACGGAAGAGAGGTTCAGGGGTTTTTACTCCAACCTCTTTATTGTCCCAAAGAAGGACGGCTCTTTTCGCCCGGTGTTGGACCTCAAGTTGTTCAACCGTCACGTGTTGGTTCGGAAGTTCCGCATGGAATCCCTGCGCTCAGTGATCGCGGCTGTGTCACAGGGAGACTTCCTAGCGTCCATCGATATCAGGGACGCTTACCTTCACGTCCCCATTGCACCAGCTCATCAGCGCTGGTTGAGATTCGCAGTGGGGGAAGAGCACTTCCAATTTGTGGCACTGCCATTCGGGCTAGCCTCAGCACCACGGGTGTTCACAAAGGTGATGGCCTCCATGATGGCTCTCCTGCATGCGCAGGGACACGCCGTCATACCCTATTTGGACGACCTGTTGGTCAGGGCGCCATCGGAAGACCTTTGTCGGGTGAGCCTGGAGGTGACCATGAAGTCCCTGGAACGGTTCGGGTGGCTCATCAACATTCAAAAGTCGACCCTGGTTCCGACCCAGTCATTGACATATCTGGGCATGGACTTCCACACGGACTCGGCCCTGGTGTCCCTACCTCAAGCCAAGCAGCTTGCGATCCAATCAGGAGTACAGAATGTCCTCCTGTCTCCACAGTCATCCCTACGGGTATTGATGAGACTGGTGGGTCGCATGGTAGCGGCGATAGAGGCGGTGCCGTTCGCACAGTTTCGCCTCCGTCCTCTCCAGCTGGAGATTCTTCGCAGATGGGACAAGAGGACGATTTCTTTGATTCGGCTGGTGACGCTGTCACAACCAACCAGGGATTCCCTACAGTGGTGGCTACAGCCACATCATCTGTCACGGGGACGGTCCTTCCTAAAACCGTTATGGTTAGTGGTGACCACCGACGCCAGTCTGAAGGGCTGGGGTGCGGTGTTCTTGCACCACAGGGCTCAAGGCCTCTGGACTCAGTCGGAGTCGGCGTTGCAGATCAACGTGCTGGAGATCAAGGCGGTCTATCTGGCGCTCCTGGCGTTTCAGAAATTCCTGTCAGGACAACCCATTCGGGTACAGTCCGACAATGCGACGGCCGTCGCCTACATAAATCATCAGGGAGGGACCAGAAGTGCTCAGGCCCTCACCGAAGTCCACCGCATTCTAGCTTGGGTGGAGGAAAACGGCTGCCTGATCTCCGCAGTTCACATCCCAGGGGTCGAGAACTGGGAGGCCGACTATCTGAGCCGACAGGGGATGGACGCCGGGGAGTGGTCCCTTCATCCAGACGTCTTCCTGGACATCTGCGGCAGATGGGGCACTCCGGACGTGGATCTGATGGCCTCACGGCTGAATCATCAGGTGCCCCAATATGTGGCGAGATCATGGGATCCTCAGTCTCTGGGGGCGGATGCCCTGATCCTGAGTTGGTCCAGCTTCCAGCTGCCATATGTGTTTCCGCCTCTAGCTCTGATTCCCAGGGTCCTGTGGAAGATCAGGACGGAATGCAGAGTAGCCATTCTAGTGGCTCCAGATTGGCCCAGGAGGTCCTGGTACCCGGACCTGTGGCAACTGTCAGGCGGACACCGGTGGGCTCTTCCAGAGCGCGCAGATCTTCTCGCGCAAGGCCCATTCTTCCACCTCAATTCCAGGGCCCTCAGATTGACTGCATGGCTCTTGAGGCCTGGCTGCTGACATCCAGAGGTTTCTCTCCTACAGTGGTTGCCACTATGAATCGGGCAAGGAAACCTGTTTCCAGGAAGATATACCACAGAACGTGGAAAATCTTTTTTACCTGGTGTCCATCTGGTGGTCGCTCACCGTGGCCGTTGTCTATTCCGACATTGTTGGCCTTCCTACAGTCGGGTTTGGAGTTGGGATTATCCCTTGGCTCTCTGAAAGGTCAAGTATCAGCACTTTCCGTGCTATTTGACAGACGCTTGGCGCTCCTCCCGAAGGTCCGCCAATTTCTGCAGGGGGTGTCTCGGGTGGTTCCGCCCTACAGGCGGCCCCTGGACCCTTGGGATCTCAACATGGTCCTAGCGGCATTGCAGAAACCGCCGTTCGAGCCACTGAGAGACATCTCTCTCTCTCGTCTGTCCCAGAAGGTGGTCTTTCTGGTGGCGATTACGTCTCTGAGAAGGGTCTCAGAATTGGCTGCACTTTCGTGCAAGTCACCCTTTCTGGTGGTTCACCAGGACAAGGTGGTGTTGCGCCCACGGCCTGAATTTTTGCCGAAGGTGGTTTCAACATTCCACTTGAACCAAGAGATTGTTCTCCCATCATTTTGCCCCGCTCCCGTTCATCAGGTTGAGCGCGACCTCCATACTCTGGATCTCGTGAGAGCTGTACGCATTTATGTGTCCAGGACCGCCTCCTTTAGGAGTTCGGATTCCTTATTTGTCCTCACGATGGGTCGCTGTAAGGGGTCCGCGGCTTCAAAGTCGACCTTGGCCAGATGGATCAAGGCTCCCATTCAGGAGGCTTACCGGTCTTCTGGTTTGCCTCTCCCGGTGGGTTTGAAGGCACACTCTACTAGAGCTGTAGGTGCCTCTTGGGCCTTGCGACATCGAGCTTCTGCTCTACAGGTGTGTCAGGCGGCCACTTGGTCCAGCCTGCACACTTTCTCTAAGCACTATATGGTGCATGCCCATGCCTCTGCGGATGCGAGTTTGGGCAGGCGGGTTCTCCAGGCGGCGGTTGCCCACCTTTAAAAGGGAACCATGTGTTATCCGTCTTGTTGAGGAACTCTTCCCGCCCTGGGGTATTGCTTTAGGACATCCCCATTGTCTGGGTCTCCATTATGATGATCAGAAAAAAGAGAATTTTGTTTACGTACCGTAAATTCTTTTTTCTTGAATCATCAATGGGAGACCCAGCACCCACCCATTTGTTCCGTTGCATGTTTGCATTTGATCTGTTCTCTGTTGAGACAGTATTTCCGGGTTGTTACACCGTCTGTGCACGGCATTCTTCCCGATGTTTCGGGTGTGGTTTATTTCTCCTCGCAGCTTATGGACTAAACTGAGGATGTCTCCTACGGTGGGGGTTTATAAGCGGAGGAGGCGGTGCTACAAACTTGTAGTACCTAGTGTGACCTCCGGAGGGCAGCGCCCTAAACCCCATTGTCTGGGTCTCCCATTGATGATTCAAGAAAAAAGAATTTACGGTACGTAAACAAAATTCTCTTTTTTGATAGCAAGCAGATAAGATTCGCTTACTTCATAAACCCAACAAGCAGATTAAAAAAGAAGAAGAAATGAAAGAAAAGAAAAAGAGTGTGAATAGGAATGGAGAGGGGGCGGGGGAGGAGAAAGGAGGGCAAACACAACAGAGATTACTCACATTACTCACATTCCCAATCTATTAAAGCCTCAGACAAGTTGAGACGTCTAGAGGTCTCTGTAGGATTTATATATCTCAGACTGTTGAAATGTCATCCAGCTAAACCAGGTATTTCTAAACTGCACATATGTATCATGAAGTGAGGAGGTTAAGTCTTCCAGGTGCATGAGGTCATTTACCTTTTCTAACCTTAAAGCAACTGAAGGGCAAGTCTCCTTCCAGAGAATTAGGATGCAAGATCTCGCCGCCATCACAAGAAATCTCAATAGAGATCGCCTATACTTATGTGTAGGAATCCCACAATGGTGCAGCATGAAGAGACTCGGGCCAAGCTCACCGGGGTAGTCCGTAACCGTTCTAATAATCTTCACCACCTCAGACCAGAACGGCCGAAGTCTTGCACACTCCCAGAATTTATGGAGCAATGTACCCTCTGCCTCACCACACCTCCAGCAGTTTGCATCAATTGAGGGGAAAATTTCGTGCAACCGCGAGGGGACTCTGTACCATCTAGTTAACAACTTATAGTTAGCTTCCTGTAATCGTGAGCATATTGAGGTAGAATGCGCTAATTCGTATATGTTCGATCTGTGATCTAATGATAATTCCAGCCCCAGGTCCGCCTCCCAATTCAGCATAAACTATGGGGTCGACAGATCTGGAGAGGAGATCAAGAAAGCATATGATCTCATAGGGTATGTCTACATTCACCTTCGTTTTGACATAGGTGTTCGAATAGCGTCTTAGGTCAGTGGTAGGCCGATTTCAGGGGGAGTGTCCGTAAATAATGTGTAAGCTGTAAACATCTCCAAAATCCCAAAGCTATCGGGCGTGTGATCATATTAAGCTGTTCTACAGAGGGCCATACGTCTCCGTCACCCCAGGTCTCCACTCTGTCCATCCCGTCTGAAATTCACCTCTGGAATAAAGGATCCCTATGCCCGGTTTAAAATCAGGATTACTCAAAATCGGGAACATAGTCGAAGCATGTGGCATTATGGAACACCTAACCAACTTATGGTTACAGATCTTAAGAGTAGGTCCGATCGTTGGATGTCCAGTGACAGTCTCGTCTCTCCGTAATGTAACCCACGGCAATGATTGAAGTCTAAGAGGGGTGGAGTCCTGTTCTATCTGGACCCACAATTTGGTCTCGCTGTGTCTACGCCAGTCTATTACGCGTGCAAGGTGGCTGGCAATGTGATATAATTTAACATCTGGAAGGTTTATTCCACCGTCTCCCATACGCCTATGCAAGATAGATTTTGCTATTCTCGGTTTCATTTTGTTCCAAATAAATCTCGTCTGGAGTCGTGAGACCGTTTTAAAGAATGATGCTGGGATATTGATGGCAAGTGCCTGCAGGTAATATAAGATCTTTGGAAGAATAGTCATTTTAAAAAGTTGACATCTACCCATCCACATAAACGCCAACGACATCCATCTCTCGCATTCCTTTCTAATTGTAGTTAGCAGGGCGGGAAAATTTGCTCCGTATATATTACGAACATCTGGTGTAAGCTGTAATCCCAGGTAACGGAGGGATTTAGGTGACCAATGATGAGCAAAGGCGTCCTTCAACTCAGAAGCCAGTCCAGCAGAGAGCGAGACATTTAAGGCCTCTGACTTGGATCTATTAATTTTGAAGTGCGAGAGAGTGTGATGTCTCTCCAGCTCCTTCAGGAGATTTGGAATGGAGACTCTGGGGTTCCCCACGAAAAACAGAAGGTCGTCTGCATAAGCAGCTATTTTGTGTGTATGCGATCTCAATCTTAAACCAGAGATGTCACCATTTCCGCTGATATGACGTAACAATGGTTTTAGCGTCAGGATAAAAATCAGCGGGGATAGCGGGCATCCCTGACGTGTACCATTAGTAATATCAAAAGATTCAGATAAAATACCATTCACCTGAAGCCTCGCCGACAGGACAGAGTAAAGGGACAACACCCAGCCAAGCATCTTTGCTCCCAAACCGATGTGCAGTAACGTCTCCTCAATGAGGGACCAATGAACGCGATCGAACGCTTTCTCGGCGTCCGTGGATAGTAGCATCATAGGGGCATTAGAAACCTTAGCATGGTGTATTAAGTTGATGGCCTTGGTAGTGTTGTCCCTGGCCTCCCGCCCCGCAACGAATCCCACTTGATCCGGGTGTACTATATCAGGAATGAATGGTGAGAGCCTGGCCGCCAATATCTTGGCAAACAATTTGATATCTACATTAAGTAATTATATCGGGCGGTAACTAGAGCAGATCAAGGGATCTTTTCCCGGTTTCTGAATCACCGCTATAGTGGCACTTAATGCATCTTTAGGAGGTGGGGTTCTCTTTGACATAGCATTAAAGAAAGCTGTTAAATGTGGGAGTAAAGACGTCTTAAGTTTCTTGTAATAGGTCACCGTAAAACCATCGGGGCCTGGGGCCTTGCCAGATTTGGCTGATGAGATGGCCTCCTCGACCTCCATCTCTGAGATTGGAGCCTCCAGGGATGTGAGGATCGATTCCAGGAGCTTTGGTAAACCCGAGGATTTAATATAGACTCGTATACGGGTTTTGAATGCAGAGGTCGCCGCTAATGATTTTGCGTCATCCAGATTATATAAAGCAGTATAATACTGTTTAACCCCTCTGCTATGTCTAAGGGAAATTTTGTATATCGCGAGGTACTCGGATTGAGTATCTCAGGTACGTAAGTGGCAGCATTCTGCAGTCGAGAGGCTCTAGCCAATTATCTGCCCGCTTTATTCCCGTATTCGTAGAAGTGGCGACGGCAACGTGAAAGCACACCCTTCGCCTTTTGCAGTAATTTAGAACGTAATGTTTCTCTGACATCTAAAAGGTCCTTTTTTACAGAGGGGAGTTCCTGTCGTTTGTGTCTGGTTTCCAAGTCCTTCAATTTGATCATGAGTTCTCGAATCTCAATATCCCTTTTTTTTCTTTAGTCTAGCCCCATGTTGTATTAATAAGCCTGTTAGCACGCATGTGTGAGTGTACCAAGTTGTCACTGGCGACACAGCCGAAGAGATATTTAGAACAAAATAGTCTTTCACCTTCTGAATCACATCAGCTAGTATAATTGGGTCTTCTAACAAGGACGCATTTAGCCTCCATTGCCATTGTCTCGGAATTGGAGAGGCAAGTGCAAGGGATATCGTAACCATCGCGTGGTCTGAAAAGGCAATCAGTTCGATTGTAGTGTCTTGTAGGTGTGTCAAGTCCGTATGTCTCAGAAGAAAATAGTCAATTCTAGAGTGTGTCATGTGTAGGGGAGTAATACGTATAATACTTACCGCTCGGGAACAGCAAACGCCAAGCGTCTAAGAGCTGGTGGTCGTGTAGTGCGATTTGCAGCCGTCTCCGCGCCATTTTAGAGATACTAGTTTACCCTTGGAAGTATCTAAATCCGATCAGCGCAATATTTAAATCCCCTCCTAGTATCAGAGTCCCCTCTGCGAACACCTCAATCCTCTCCAGAAACCGCAAAATGACAGATATCTGGCCAGTATTAGGAAGGTAGAGCGAGGCGAAGGTATACATCTGAGAGGCAATCTTACCTTTGACCATAAGCAGTCTCCCATCCTCACCACCGCAGGAATCCAAGAGCTCCCAAGGCAATGATACCGACATCACAATGCTGCTACCGGATGAGTGTGGGTCCGAAGAGTAGCTATGGTATGTCGAAGGGAACCAATGGTTAGAGAGTTTGTATGGTTTAGTTGCACTCATGTGGGTCTCCTGAAGAAAGGAAATATGTATTTTGTTAGCTCTCAGATAATTAAACAATATAGAGTGTTTTCCCATATCGTGCAAACCCTGTACATTTAATGATCCTATCTTCAAAGACCTCATATCATTGTTTGACATGTCAACAGCTTTAAATTGTGCGTAGTCTTAAGCGTAAAATAGATTAAGGTAAATTAACGGGAACGTGAAGGGAAGGAAGGGGGGGGGAGGGAAGGACAGAAAGATAAATGATAGAATAAAGAGAGAGCAATTTAGAAGAAAGTTGGTAGCGGGCGAAGAAAGAACAAACTTCACTCAATACCAAGACCCCTTGTATCTAGGGGTATCAAAAGAGACTGTACGAGTCAATATCGGTTTTCACTGATAAACACGATCCCCACAGAGAAAAGAACAAAGAGGAATCGGTGAGGTTGTGACTGACCTATAGGCAGCTATCCGCAGACCCGAAACTCCAAAACATATCAAAATTTAAAATCCCAGTAATCTCAACAAAAGTAACCTAATAGGGAAGGTTGTCTTGCATTTAGTCCTTTGTAGTTCAAAAAGGAAAAAACACTACATAGGAAGACAATGTCTGTTTCCCCTTTTCCCGCCTCTTTCCCAGGTAGAACCAGTCCCAACAGAAGAAAGATACCGCATATACTCGTGTATAAGCCGACCCGTGTATAAGCCGACCCCCCTACTTTTGCCCCAAAAATCTGGAAAAACCTATTGACTCGTGTATAAGCCGAGGGTGGACCCCAGCACAGGTATACAGACCCCAGCAGTGTGGTATACAGGCCTCCCCAGTGGTAGTATACAGCAGCCCCAGTGGTAGCATACAGATTCCCCAGCAGCCCCAGTGGTAGTATACAGATTCCCCAGCAGCCCCAGTGGTAGTATACAGGAGCCCCAGCAGCCCCAGTGGTAGTATACAGGAGCCCCAGCAGCCCCAGTGGTAGTATACAGGAGCCCCAGCAGCCCCAGTGGTAGTATACAGGAGCCCCAGCAGCCCCAGTGGTAGTATACAGATTCCCCAGCAGCCCCAGTGGTAGTATACAGATTCCCCAGCAGCCCCAGTGGTAGTATACAGATTCCCCAGCAGCCCCAGTGGTAGTATACAGATTCCCCGCCCCAGTGCAAGCCCACAGCCATGGTAGTATACAGGAGCCCCAGCAGCCCCAGTGGTAGTATACAGGAGCCCCAGCAGCCCCAGTGGTAGTATACAGGAGCCCCAGCAGCCCCAGTGGTAGTATACAGGAGCCCCAGCAGCCCCAGTGGTAGTATACAGGAGCCCCAGCAGCCCCAGTGGTAGTATACAGATTCCCCAGCAGCCCCAGTGGTAGTATACAGGAGCCCCAGCAGCCCCAGTGGTAGTATACAGCAGCCCCAGTGGTATACAGCAGGCCCCCAGGGGTACATATAGCAGCCCCCAGGGGTACCCAGCAGCCCCCAGGGGGTACCCAGCAGCCCCCTGGGGGTACCAGCAGCCCCCTGGGGGTACCAGCCAGGCCACCCTCGGGGGTACCACAGCCCCCTGGGGGTACCAACAGCCCCCAGGGGGTACCACAGCCCCCAGGGGGTACCAGCAGCCCCCTGGGGTACCAGCAGCCCCCGGGGGTACCAACAGCCCCCAGGGGTTCCCCAGCAGCCCCCTCCAGAGGGGTCCCCAGCAGCCCCCAGGGGGTACCCCAGCAGCCCCTGGGGGTACACCAGCAGCCCCCGGGGGTCCCCAGCAGCCCCCAAATGCTGTCACCTCGCCCCCCCTTGCAAGGGCCCCCCCCCCGCTTCTCTTACCATTCCGGACTTCTGATCCGCGCCGCTCCTCGCTGCTCCTCGCTGCTCCCGTCCGTCCCGTCTTCTACATCCGGGATCCCCGGCCGCACGATGACGTCACATGCCTGCGACGGCCGGAGATCCGGGATGTAGAAGACGGACGGAGGGAGCAGCGAGGAGCGCGAGACGCGCGGATCAGAAGTCCGGAATGGTAATATAACCATCGGGGGGGGTGTCCCTTACAAGGGGGGGCGAGTGCCAGCATTTGGGGGCTATATGCACTGCTTCCCCCTGCCGCTGATTGACAGGGGAAAGCAGTGCATATTTAATGAGCGGCCCCACGTGACGGGGCCGCTCATACAGCAGCCCTCCCCCCCCCCGCCTCCTGAAGCCTCCACAGCCCCGGACACAGCCCCCCCCCATATTGACTCGTGTATAAGCCGAGGGGAGACTTTTCAGCCCAAATTTTGGCTGAAAAACTCGGCTTATACACGAGTATATACGGTAAGTCAACAACTATAAGAGCCGAGGTTCAGGTCGGGAGATCCGTCAGCAATTCTCCCCTCTCTCCTCTCCCGTCACCCGACGATAATGGAGGCAAACGTGGGGTGCCACCACCTCGACTCCTTAGCTTAGCCCTCCAGAGAGAGACAGTCTGGAACCAGGAAGGATAGGATGTCCAAAAAAGAGAATAAATCTTCAAGCTCATCTTTGTGCCAGAGATAAAACAGTCTGCTGCCCTTTTTCACAATCAAATGAAAGCGGTATGTAGCTCCCATCTCCTTTATCTTCAAAAGCAAGGGGCGCAACTGGCACCGCATATACACGGTGCGGCTAGAGACATCAGGGAAAAGGCGTATGTTTGCCTCCTCAAATACAATATCTCCAAAAGCCCAGGCTGCCTGTATCAGGTTGTCTTTGTCTGTAAAGTTATGTAACCTACATTAGACATCTCTAGGATTTTCCGGATCTATGGGGCCAGGACGGGAGACTCTGTGTATCCTATCCACCTTATAGGTCGATGCCGACTGTCTCCGAGCCACCATGTTAAATATGTCCAAAGTCTTATCCAAGAGCATGTTAGTTGTGACGGATTCAGGAATTCCTTTCAGGCGAACATTATTTCTCCTCTCCCTATTCTCCTGGTTATCTGTCTGCAGGATTAAGGCCACAGTGAAAGCATTAGAACATGCAGCATCTCTTTCCAGAGTGGTGATTCTCTCCTCCATGGCACTCATTGCCTCTGATGTCATGGCTGCCTGGGACTTAATAGTCTCCATATCCTCCCTTACTGCACCGAGGGCCTTTTCTTGAGAGGCTTCCATGCGGGCCACTTTATTATCAATATCTTGTTTAGAAGGGAGGGCGGCTATCATGTCCCTGATGGCCCTCAACTCCGCACAGGAGTCATCAGATTGTGTGAGACCTCCTCCCTACATGCAATGTAATGGGGGCTGTGCTCCATGACTCACCATCTCCCTCAGCGTTGGCGCCATTTTGTGGCACTACAGAGTCTGCTGGTCTCATCATGCAATCGTTCGATGCAGTCTCCTCCTGCTGTTCCCGTTTCTCTCCCAGTGGCCTCTGAGATGTGGGCAGTTGTTCTCCTCCATCCCTGCTGCGGGGTGTTCTCTGTTGTAGTGGCGGAGGTGACCGCTGCGGCTGCTTCCCTGCAGACACTCCGGTCGGCGCCATTACAGGCGAGCGCGCGGGCTTTTCCCCGCCGTGCTGAACAGTTTAGCAATGTGCGCCTCTCTCCCCGGCTTCACCGGTGGCTGGGCAGAGCCACCCACTTCCTCCTGCTTCTTTCTTCTTGATATCTGGGCGGCAGAGGAGTGGTTAGAGAAGGATTAAGAGTCCCTGGTCCGCAGAGCTCCTAAATGAAGCGCCTTCACACCGCCATGCTCAGGCCACGCACATAAACATATATTTAACCTTAGCTAAATAGACGGTGATGGCAGTGTGCAGCAATTATTATTGCATCATGAAAGATTTGGTGTTCAGGGGTCGGGGAAAGATGAGTGAGGAGTCCTGCTGATAGGAGCTAGGCTGGTTGTCACACGGAGGGATGGCGTGAGGGACGCAGATATGCAGAATCCCTCTGATGGTTTTGATGGCGTCCCATACCTTATGTATTAACCCCATTGTTGGATACAGCAAACCTAATTTTTTAAATATTCCCGTCTCCATCCCTTGAATGAGCTGCTTCCGGTCATGTGTCAATAATTGACAGATGGAGCCTTCACACTCCATCTCTCTCCATCCCCGAAAGTGCTGTCCCTGTACCGCCAAATAGTATACCCACGGGTTCGGTAACGCCAGTCCTACTTCTCCCTTACCCCTCTGCTGCGTTTCCAGTTTAATCTTTGCTTGTCTTTTACCCCATACTAGGTCCGTGAAGATGGTGTTAACCTTATGAAACTGTCTTTTCGGGAGCCAGACTGGTGCATTGTGCAAAACCTAAATCAACTGCGGCATCAATACCATTTTAATTAAATTGGCCCGGCCCACTACCGATAAAGGTAGCTTACACCATGCCCCAGTCTTCATTTTAAATTTCTTGAACAATGGGTTTAAATTTAATTCTATAAACTGTGACCTTGGAAGCGCGATTCATATCCCAAGGTATTTAAATTGTGGTACTATCTCAAAGTGCCCACCCCTTATGGCTACGTCTCCTGCTCCCACATCTCAATCCACTGCCATCTCACTAGATTTAAAACAATTTACCTGGAGACCAGACACTACTCCAAACTTTTCAAATATTTCCTTGACACTGTCTAGTGCCCCTCCAGCATTTTCTAGAAATAGTAATAGGTCATCAGCATAGAGGGCGATTTTCTCCTCCATGACGCCATATTTAAATCCTGTTACTCTTCGTGAGCCCCTAATTTTGGCCGCCAGTGGCTCCACTGCCATCGCAAACAATAGCGGCGACAGTGGGCACCTGTGTCTTCTGCCCCTGTATAGATTGAATACTTCAGACACTTCCCCATTCACTTTAACCTTGGAAGTTGGAGAGGAGTACAAAAGCTTCACCCACGCGAGGACCACAGACCACAATCACGTGTTCTCCAGAACTTTCCATAAATATTGCCATTCTATGCTATCAAATGCTTTCCTTGCGTCCTGGTGTCTTATCATTAGACAGAGAGAGCATATTCAAATATTAGCTTTAACTCTTTAGGTGCTTCAGAATAATTAAAGCAGTGTGGAAGAAAAAAAAGATTCTCACAAAAATGTTGTTTTAGCCCCAAATTTAGCATTTTTCACGGGAGGTTAGCGGGAGAAAATGGATCCCAAAATGTGTTGTGCAATTTCTCCTGAATATGTCAATACCTTTTATATGTGGTTGAAAACTACTGATAGGTCGCATGACTAGGCTTGGAAGAGAAGGAGCGACATTTGTCTTTTGGAGCTCAAAATTGGCTGTAATAGATAGCAGACGTCATGTCGTATTTGGAGAGCACCAGGTGTGCCTAAACAGTTGGAAACCTCCCACAAGTAACCTCATTTTTGATACTAGACCCATCAAAGGACTTTATCTGTATGGAAAATTAAAAATCGAATTTTTCCCACAAAAATTGTTGCTTTATTCCCAAATGTTTTATTTCAGATGACTAATAGGAGAAAATGAAAGTAATATTTATTGTGCAATTGCTCCTATGTAAACTTAATACCCTTTATGTGGTGAAAAACTGCTGTTTGGGCGGATGGCTGGACTCAGAAGGGAAGGAACGCTAATCGACCACAGACTTGGCGAAAAATAGACTACTGAAGTTGCCCTGTTTTATTTGAAAAGCTGCTATGGTGCCATAGCAGCAGATACTACCCACATTTGACCCCATTTCAAAAAGTACACATCTGGAGGAATTTCTATAGGGGTGTAGTAAGCATTTTAAGCAAACAGATTATTCACAGAATTGTGTAACATTGGGCTGCGGAAATTAAAAATTAGTTTTTTTTCTATCAAAGTGATATAGCCCAACTTTTTAATTCTCATTGGGTGGTGGATTACGTCGGACTTGGGGTGTATTTTGGGTTTCATAAAGGGGAGAAAAAGGATGTATGTTGTTTTTTTATTTCAAATAAAGTTGTTGTTTTTTTTTTATTACTGTTTCTATTTATTTTTTTTTATTTACAGGGGAGTCTCAGATCCCTACCCATCACCCAACCTAGGACTTAATGACAGGTGTTATTTATTTTATAAATCACAGCTGTCATTAACCCCACACCAGGGCAACTGGGAGAGCCGGGTAAAGCGCCAGGATTTAGCGCATCTAACGAATATGCTAAGTTCTTGGGCAGCTGTGGGCTGGTATATTTAACCTGGGGAGGGCCCAATAATCATGGGGCACCCTAGGCTGAGAATACCAGCCCCCAGGTGTGCTCTTTATCTTGGCTGGGTATCAAAATTGGGGGGACCCCACCCAGTTTTTAAAATTATTTAAATAAACTGGCATTGGGTCTCCGTATTTAGATACGTAACCAACATAAAGAGCACGCCTAAGGACTGCAGCTGTTTACTTTATCTGCGCCGGGGATCACAAATACAAGGGACATTGTCTCTTTTTTTTTTAATTATTATTTATTTATTTTTACACTTATATGGTGCCAGTTTGGTTGACAAACCCAAATGTGAAAGGCAATCAATCACAGACAACAGCATAGAGGGTGGGAGATGCATTCTTTATATGAATGCAGTAAATATTTTTGAGTTGTGTGGGTTGGGATCTGTTTCAATTATTTCTTAGAAGAAAATTTGCTTCTTTAAACAAGTCATTTGGATTAAGAAAAATTCCCAAAACAAATTTTGTTGGTAGTAATCCAAGGTTTACTGTACAATTGTACGGTTCTGAGGCTGGTTTCACACTTGCAGATTTTTCAATCCATCGACAGGGCTGTGGAGGCGGTAAAACAAACCTCCAACTCCTCAATTTTCCTTACCGACTCAAACTACCATGTATATTGCTTATGTTTAAGTAATACATTTATTGTAGTACATGTCCACATCGGACTTTTAATCATTATTATGATAGAATAATCAAGGTATTTAGATAGAACATAATATATTTATTGCAATACAACTTTAGAACACAAACTTTAATAAATTGTAAATATGCAATACAATACACTATGCAGTAAATGACAAAAGTAGTTTTCAACAAAACATACTAAACATTTGTGCAGTCTACAAATTTGTTCTGAGTAATAGAATCGCCTCCATCGGATCCTCCTTAGAGGACCTGAAATCTGACCTAATATTTTTAAGGCTAGACAACAACCTCTCTACACTAACGTTTGTTGAGGACGAAGTCGTAACCACATGGGCAACATCTCAAACAATCTCAGGGTATAAAGGAATTCCCTCATGCACATTCAGTTTTAATGAACAGTTGAATTTTTCTATTTCTTAAAGAGCAAATGAAAAATTTTGCTGAAATATGGTAATTTTGCTTGCTGTAGAAGACTGAGTGGAATCTTTTTTTCCTTCGGCAACGCTTTGCTTGCTCCATGTCATCCAAATACTTGGTAAAGTCCTCTTGCTTCGTGCAGTCCTTTAGCTCTGTCATCCTAACTTCTACCTCAGCCAGAGCTTCTATTCCTTTAGTAACTTGTTGATCGTCAAGCAGTATACGTGACTTGGGTCCACATAAACCACTGCCAGAAGAATTTTATTTTCCAATAGCTGTTTACATCTCTCTTTCAATGAATGAGCAATGTCATCTGCAATTAAACCTCTTTGGAACAGCAAGTTCTTCCACTCCCTAATGAAAATACCAGGAGTTAAATCCTCAGCTTGTAATTTTTTAGTTACAGTAAATGGGTGATAAAGCAATTCCTTCAATTCAGCCACCTGTATCTATTGACCTTATGTAGGATTACCCAAGAATTGCCCACATCTAGGGCTGTGGAGTCGGTAAGTCAAACCTCCAACTCTGATTCTGACTCCTGAATTTCCGGGACTCTGACTCCTTCTACTCCTTCTACTCTGACTCCTTCACACACCGCTCATGTTTAATTGATGAATTTATTTTAGTACAATGGTAACATCAGGCTTTAGTCATTATGATACAATAATCAAGATCTTTAGATACAACATAAAAATAATTATAATATTCAGCACATTTTGCATTGAACTATTGTACACAATTTATTATATAGTTTAGGAGTCTGAGTCGGTCCATTTTCTACTGACTCCAAGTCCGACTTCACCAAAATGGCATCAACTCCACAGACCTGCCCACATCTATGAGAAACATTTTCAGTTCAACCAATCGCTCAATCATTAAATAAGTTATGCCCCACCAAGTGGCCTGATCGACAATTGCCTCTTTCTCAGCATGTCTCTTAAAGATGGAATCAATTTTAAGGATTCTGACAGAAATAACCAATTTCTTCACTTTGCCGATCAGAGTTCCAGCATGTCCCTTTTGCAGACTATCTTATTGCCAACTGCAGCGTGTGTACAACCCTGTGCATGTGATGAATATGAGAGTTGAAGAAGCTTCGACAAGATCGTCTAAATCTACAGTATCAAGAAAGTTAAATCCAAGCACTCATTCAAGTCGTTTTTTTGCTTAAAGGTGATTTACCGTATATACTCGTGTATAAGCCGACCCCCCTACTTTTGCCCCCAAAAACTGGGAAAACTTATTGACTTGCGTATAAGCCGAGGGTGGACCCCAGCACAGGTATACAACCCCCAGCATTGAGGTATACAGCCCAGTAGTGTGGTATACAGCCCTCCCAGTGGAATACAGCCCCCAGCAGTATTGTATACAGCCCCCAGCAGTGAGGTATACAGGCCCCTCCAGTGGTATACAGGCCCCAGCAGTATGGTATACAGCAGCCCCAGCAGTATGGTATACGGCAACCCCAGTAGTATACAGCAGGCCCCCAGTAGTATACAGCAGGCCCCCAGTAGTATACAGCAGGCCCCCAGTAGTATACAGCAGGCCCCTAGTAGTATACAGCAGGCCCCCAGTAGTATACAGCAGGCGAGTGCCGGCAGGAGGGGGCTGTATCAGATAGTGCACTGCTCCCACAGCCGTGGGATGCAGTGCACTATGTGATGCAGCCCTCCTCCTGCTGGCACTCGCTCCCCACACTGTGCAGAGCCCCCCACACTGTGCAGAGCCCCCCCCCTGCATTAACTTACCATCCAGCGTCTTCATCACCACGGGCCCTCGCGTCCATCCTCGTGCGCTGTGTTCCCGGTCTCGTGACCTGGTGGTCGCAGTGGGATGACGTCATCGCGCCGGGTCACGTGAGACCCGAACACAGTGAGCGAGCAGGGACTGGAGGACCCGCAGTGATGAAGACGCTGGAGGGTAAGATTGCAGCGGGGGGGCTCTGAACTGTATGGGGGGCGAGTGCCAGCAGGAGGGGGGCTGCCTGTATACTACCACTGGGGGCTGTATGCACGGCTCCCCCTGCCGCTGTGATGGGCGGGGGGAGCCATGCATATCTAATGAGCGGCACCACGTGACTGGCTGCTCAGTCAGCAGCCTCCCCCCGCCTCCTCCAGCCTCCCCAGCACCCGGACACAGCCCCCACACACCACATACTGTATTGACCCGTGTATAAGCCAAGGGGGGACTTTTGAGCCCAATTTTTGGGCTAAAAAAACTCGGCTTATACACGAGTATATACGGTATTTGAAAAAATAGGTGCAGAGGGTGACTGGCAGGACAGATAACGTTTTGGCCTCCAATTAGGCCTTGTTCACATAGTCACTAAGAATAAAATCAGAAATGTACAATGAAAAGTTTGTACAGTGATAAAACATGCATAAGGTTATATACAAATTTGTATGTCATCATGTCTAGTATAGTCTTGTAATTATCATATGGATGATAGATGGGCATTTATATAGACTAATGAGAGTCAGAGAAATCATTAACAAGAGAATGTAGATAGTTAGAGAAGTGGATATGGGTTCACAGGGGTGGAAAGGCTGACGTATTTACCTGCTGTAGTTATTAGGAGATCACTGATAAGGGGATTTTTTGTAGATTAGGTTATGGTTTCTGCACTTTATGGTTCACGATAAAACCTTAAAGAGGTAAGGGGTGGAAGGTGATTGATTCTAAATATCCATACAATGTGGTAAGATTATAGGGGATTGTATACCTGTGTATTAGTATAAGGATGTAATCCTGTATGTCGTCAAGAGTTGTGTTAGATAGTTTCAATATCCAGTATAGAATGCTGGTGAAGCATAGAATTGTGGATGTGATGAACGGGTCATCCAATATACCCCTTAGGTGGTGCCTATAAATACATTGCATTGTCAAAGGTTAATGGTTCATGTGGGCTTACAAGTATATAGTTGACAGGCTGCAGAATTAACTTATGTAATATGAATTCAATCCCTTTCAGTAAAACCCTTCATGCAATCAAGTTTCTTATTGACTGTGACTAGAGGGGTAAGATACACCTCTTCACTGTATAGAGTAAACATGTGTAAGTTAGAGTGTGGTGCTATATAGTATACTTCTCTTATTATAGCCTGGAGACATCCTGCTCACATTCGTGTCAGTGGGTGCCAGCACGTCCAGTGCCTTGGCAGAGACTGAGCTCTATTTCCAGCCGACGCTGCATTATGTGCGGTCGCCTGGTCATGTGACCGGAAGTGACGTCACTGAGAGCGCATGCACAGTTCTGCGTGCCGGCGCTCAGCGTGTCATGTTTTGTTTAGAGGTTGCTGTAGCAACCTATCTGCCAGTGGGAAAGCGCGGCCAATGCACTGTCGTGCTCCCAGAGGCCAGTAGTAGTGGGTGTCAATCTGATCTTGTCACATGAATATGTGACAAGTGTGCGCTTGGTCACTGCACACTAAATTAAGGCAATGTGATAGTTTGGTACTTTTAGTAAGGTTTATAAATGTATACTGTATAGACAGGGAAAACAAAGAAGGTTTAGAGACTATATATAGTATTGGGAAACCCTAATAGGATCACTATGTGTGTATATCGGATGATTGTAGTAAAGGCACAAGGGTAGAGTCAAAATATACAACATAGATGTTTACATGATATGTATGAATGGATACATGCAGAACATTTAAAACAAGCATTATTATATCGTTGTCATGGTGTGATGTAAAATGACACTCATATTGTACTATACAGCATAATTTTGTCACTTATAGGTTCGTGGGGTCCAAATACCAAGTAGAGTATGCATAGTCAGAAAAAATGGAAAAAAAAATGAATAAATGAAACTTACAAAGGAAAGGGGGGGGGGGAAGAATTATTATCTTACCCTTGTGATGGATGAAGGATAGATGAAACGGATTTTGTTAGGTAGGTATCTATGGAAGAGAGATATCTGGTTAGCCATTCAATCTCCCGATTCAAACCCTTAAGGTACCTTTACACGCCGCTGCAGAAGGTTGGAAACAACCGGGTTTCGGAGACAAATGTATCTTGCACTATCAAATCAACCCGAGGTAGCGGCGTGTAAACTAGCTTGTTGCCACCCGTCACTTTCGGCACCTGTTTCAGAGCAGTGCTCTAAAACAGGTTGATTTCAACCCGATGGTGGCGGCGTCTAAATAAGGTAATGTAAGGTTTTTTTCGCCACCTAGTTAACTCCCTGTGACGTGACACAGCCTCCGGGAAACCGCGCCCCATCAGCGATCATTGGTAGAAGCTCCTGCGTTACGATTGGTTGTCGCTGCATAGGGCGGCATATTTAAGGAGCTAACCAGTCACACTACACAATTGCGATAGCATCATGTATTAGCCAGCCTTCCTGCGCTGGCTGGCCAATCATGATGCTATTGCATTGTCCAATCATCGTACAAGCGTCTCGTAATCCACAACTCTGGCACGCCTATGTGTTGTCCCTGCTGCCCCAGGTCCTCCCATATTACCTTCTGTAGTGGCGTGTAAATGAGGGACGGTGCTCTACAGAAGGTGACTTGTGGCACCCGGCGGTGCCTCCAGGGATAGATTAAACTTTCTGTAGAGCACCTTGTAGCGGCGTGTAAAGGCGGTATCGGGTACCGTCTGCAACGGTTTGTACGTGCTCGTGCACGTGAGACACCCGGTTGTTTCCAACCTTCTGTAGCGGCGTATAAATGTACCTTTAGGGGTTAGTGTGTCCACGGTATAAATCCAATAGCTTTCACGGCATTTTAATAGTTTAATATGGTTTCCCCCATGGCGAGGTCTCGGAACGTGCTCTATGACCTGGAATCGTAGTTGTGCCACATTATTATTAGCTTCCCTGAAGTGACAGGGAAGTGGCAACCATGTCTTGCCACAACGTATGGTGGATTTGTGGCTTGTGAATTCTGTCCCTTATTGTCTATGTTGTTTCCCCTACATATAGCAACCCGCAGGGACATTTGACGAGAGAGATCACAAAACTAGACTCTCAGGTATAGAACCCACGGACCTTATATGACTTGCCAGTGCGTGGATAGATCACCTCACTGCCCTTGATTACATTTGAGCAAGACATACATCCTAGGCATGGAAATGTTCCTGATCTTTGGGGGGGCGTGTCCTGATGTGGAACATGGAGGACTCATAGAGAGAGAGCTCCTCCGGTGGTGTTGGATTCTGTGGGATTTAACGGCGTAATAATGTTCCTGCCCTGCTATACTGGCGAGGTACCTGAATACCAGACTCTTGAGAAGCTCATACCGGGCTTCAGAAGCCGCAGAGCCCCGCAGATGGTGTTTGCTCCCTTTGTGACTGTCTGCCTCATGTCTGCTCTTAGAGGTTTTAAAATGGCGCCTGCACAAGAGGGTGCCCCTGCTGCCGGCTGCTCCATCCGTGATATCCTGGCTTAACAAATTGACAAGCGACACCTATGACACTTTGAGCTGATGGCCACACCGTTCTTGTAAGAAGATCTGTACTCATTCTCTCCCTAACGTCCGGATTGAACTAAATCAGACCCTACTATCTTGCTGCCCCCTTCCTGCACGTGGCTGCGCTGTCTGGAGGACCGGAGAGCCCATCCGGATCCGGTAAACTGACCTGCCGGCTTTACCTGAGAATCCGGTACACCCTGGGCGATCACCCTGAAGAGTGTCTGCTGTGACGCCGGACGCCAGGGACCCTCAGGAGACCTGTGAGTGAGTCTTGAGCTTTGCGGGAGGAGGTAGCAGGTGCGGCTGCAGCGGCGGAGGTGGTGCGCCGGTGGTGCGGTCGCCGGGAGCTGGAGTGCGCCACAGGCTGGAGACAGATGACGACTGCCTGAACCAGCTGGAGGGCGGCGTCCTGCGGGGATTGGGTCCCGCGACATCGGCCCGGCCGACCGAAGAGCAGTGGGAGCGCGTAGGTGGACCACGTGTGCGGCTGCTGCTGGGAGGGTGGAGCAGGGGCACGGAAGCAGGCCGTTTGCACCTACTGCATATACCTTCTGGCACTGATTTTAGTAGATCAACTTTTCTAAACTTAGGAGACCGGGTGATAGACTGAGACACTCTGCGAGGAGGAATAGGAGCCCAGGGGGAAGAAAACAGAAGATTAACCCCTAGCTCCATTTCCCCCTGTGATTGTGACAAACTCGCAGTACCCCCTCGTTTTTTGGAAAAGCTATATTTGCTTGGATTAATTAAATAGCTGGCTGTAGCTGAACTGTATGCAGAGGCTGTAGGTTTTCCACATTAACCTCTGGCCTCCTGATGTAATACCCTCGGCAGAACCTCTTACTTTCAGGCGCTCCTCCCCTGCCCGCCAGTGAACTTAACAGCTAATAAGACATTAACACCTAAGTGGCTGGTGCCTGTTGATCTGATCCCCACTTGTGGAGCCACAGCAACTGGGCAGAAAATCATTGTGCACGGGGAATTAATCCTCTATATGCAAAAGACACTGAATCCTGTGTGAAAATAACATATACAGCTCTACATGTGAACAACATTACAAATATTAAGAGGCTTTTGCCCTGAATCTATATATCTGCAGTGACCACAAACCTACGCATAACTTGAAAGTGAATAAACGCAGTGGAGACACTCTTTCCCCTATACTGGTCCTTCAGCTAACCGACAGCAGTACTTTTGGGCTATACTCTAGACCACAATATAACTCGCCTTCTGGATCTCAACTGGGAGGCTGAGCTTGCCCTCTTGTTCTGGTGAGGTACTTGTTTGCTGCGCTCTTGTGATGCCCAGAGCGGGCTCTAGAAACCGCTGAGCCCCGCAGAAAGTCACAGACTATTTTGCGACTGACAGCCCTATGGCTACTACTAGAAACCCCAAAGTGGCGCCTGCAGCGGCTTCCGGTTCCCGTTCCCGTTCCCCGGTTCTCCCCGCTCGCAGGGGCCTTGGAGCGGTTCACGTGGTGAAGATGTTAGGCGATCTCCTAGGAGACTCCACCTCCATTACTTATGGGGCTTTGCGAGGGCTCCTTGAGGACCTTCGCTCTTCCATACAAGCTGATATCAGAGACAGTGGGGGAAATGAGAGCTGACATGACGGCACTGGGTGAGCGCACTGGACGGATTGAGGAGAAAATGGCTGAATTTGTGGTGGCTCACAATGAACTAGCTGATAGCCATCATGACCTGTCACAAGATATGAGAGCCATGAAGGCAAAGATGTGGGATCTCGATGACAAACTTCGTCGGGGCAATCTTAAGGTCAGAGGTATCGCTGAAGTGGAATGTGAGGAAGACCTGATCGCCACTGTGATGCCTTCCCTACAATGACTCCAGCGAGCCTGGAGATTGAGCGGGCATATCGGCTCCCACGTTAAAAAAGGCTTCCAAAGATGTACCTAGGGTTGTGATGATCCACTTGGCTACTCCTAAACTACGGGACCCCCTATTGCATACTCTAAGAAAACAACCTGCCTTAGAAGCTCCGTAGCTCCGTATACAACGTGGTCCCTCTTTCTGGATCTTTCTTCTGGCACTCTGGCGAGGTGGAGGGACTTTGCCCCCTACTGTTCGGCCCTGAGGGACCGAGGCATCACCTACGCTTGGGGCTCACCTGTGAATGTTTAATTTCGATATAAAGGATCTCGCCATCTCTTTTCTTTCCCTTCTAAGATGAACTCTGCTTTGCTGAACTGGAACCTTTTAGCGAGAGGAGGCTCTCCTTCTGCTGGCTCGGCGACACGACATGACCGGGGAGAACGTACCCCTCCACCTCCTTGACTCGGGACAGTGATGAGTATATACATATCCTGGGATGATGGCTGCCGCCGGGGGGACTTTGGATTTTCTCTCCACAGCCTCGAGGACCTTTTGATAACATCCTGAGTCCTTAGTGACTGTTTAGGCCCTTTGAGTGCCTTATACCTGGTGCTCCTGGCGTTCCTCTTTCACCTTATGTGGGGGAGGCACTGAGGAGTTCCAGAGTACCCTCAAGGGGGTCTCTTCTTACTTTGTTTTTTCATGTTAATTGTTCGCTAGTTAACACTTTGTGCTAATAATTCTATATTTGTCGCCCTCTGTTTATTGCTCGTTTCCTTCATTGACCTTTACTTTGTCAATCTATTCCTGAATTTCTTACATTTCCCCTTTATTTCCCTTCTTTTTCTACCTCTCCTGCTTGATATTCTATTAGCCTTTCCTTATCTTCTCGCTGGGACTCCTGGTTCTCAGACCTCTATTCTTTCTCTGCTTCCGTACATTTACTTCTCTCTCCCTTGTGCTGACCCGCTCTTTCTCAACCTTCTTCTTCATCCTTATCTTTATAAAATACTAAACTTAATTGTTTATCAGTCTATTGTTGAATTTGTGCATTTACGGGGGGCGTTTTATATATACATTGAGTGCTTTGATGTATTGTATTTAACCTTACTCTTTGCCCTTCTCTTTACCTTTTTAATCTCTACCTGATCTCCGTCCCTACCTCTTCCCAAAAATTGAGGGTTTTGTTGGGCATTTCTTGACAGGAAAATTGATAGCTCTACTGCTTGCGTGGGGCTCTGTGATCACTGGAGGAAGACCATCCTGCACCCGCCTTAGTGGCGTCTCGGGTCTTTTCGCTGTCATGAGCTTTCAGTGTGTGTCGATAAATGTTAACGGGTTGAACTCCCTGAAAAATCGTTCTTTAACATGGCAGCAGCTCATCAAACTGAAAGCTGAAATCCTCTTTATTCAAGAAACTCACCTCTTGGCACAGGATAATTATAGAATGAAGTCCTAACAGTTTCCTGTACAATATTTTGCCAATGCCCCTAGCAAAAAATCAGGAGTTGCGATTTTTATACGTAGATCCCTCGCTTTTCAGCTAATAGGAACGACAATAGACCCACAGGGTCGCTATTTGGTGGTCCAGGCCCTGATTAATATAAAGCCGTTTACACTTGTTTCAGTGTATGGGCCGAATAAAGGCCAACTGAAATTTTTTCGTGCTCTGTTCGCAAAGCTGGACTCTTTGTCAAAGGGTTGCCTCCTTATGGCGGGGGATTTCAATCTCCCGGTACACAGAAGGTTGGACTGCTCGGGACCCTCCTTATGCCGGGGTGAGATGGGGGGGTTGTTATACACCCACCACCTTTACGACATCTGGCGATACACTCATGGGGAGGAGAGGGACTACACGTATTTCTCACCCAGATTTCAGTCTTCTAGCAGGTTGGACTACTTTCTGGTGGGAGACTCTCTTCTCCATAGGTGTCTAAGTGCCTCTATAGGGCACATTACGTGGGCTGATCATGCCCCCGTTATGTTGCAGGTCGAAGACGCCCTTCAGGTAACCCCAACTCCTTCGTGGACGTTGAATGAATACCTCCTGTGCTCTCCTGCTGGTGTGGCGCACATTGATTCTCAACTTGAACATTACTTTTTGACTAACTCTTCTCAGGATACTGATCCGGAAGTTTTATGGTACGCCCATAAGGCGGTAATTAGGGGTCATTTCATACAGATGACAGCTAGGGCCAAACGAGAGAGAAATGACCAGATGGGGACTCTCACAAACAAGATAGCAGTTTTAGAAGCCCAACATAAAAATGCCCCAATCTGCAAATTACATATGAATTGGGTGAGACCCGCCGGGAGCTTCGCTCTTTACTCCTCTACAAGGCGGAATTCCACCTGAAAAAACTAAAAGCCCATTTTTACGGTATGGGAGACAAAGCAGGTAGGCTTCTGGCTAGGAGGATCCAAAAAAAGAGAGAAACCATATCCTAGGTCCTAAGGGAGAGAAGATTAGAAATCCCATTGACATTGCAGGCCACTTTAGAGTTTATTACTCGACTCTTTATAACCTGAAGGGGGATTCAGACATTACGCACCCGTCGACTGAGACGATGGAATCCTTTCTTGCTCCGGCTTATCTTCCTAGGCTGACTGCCCCTCAATTAGCTCGGTTAAACGCGCCTTTTACAGGCGAGGAGATTACCTTGGTGGTCAACTCTATGAGAAAAAATTCGGTCCCTGGTCCGGACGGTTTTTCATACCGCTATTATATGACCTTTTTGAAACAAATTCTTCCACATTTGCTTTCCTTCTTCTCCTTCTGGAGGGAAGGGGGAAGGATACGGCCAGAGGGGCTTGAGGCGACGATCTCGGCAATACCAAAACCTGGGAAGACTCCCAATGTACCGGCTAACTTTCGTCCCATTGCTCTATTGAATGGAGACTTAAAAATTTACGCTAAACTCTTGGCGTCAAGACTTGTTGTGTTGCCGTCTTTGGTCGGTCCGGAGCATCCCGGCATGGCAAGCCTCGGACGGTACGAGGTGGATTGTTGATCTACTAGAGATTTGGGAAAGGAGGGGGTCCCCCAGTGCGCTCATCTCGCTTGACGCCGAGAAGGCGTTTGATAGGGTGCACTGGGGGTACCTGGAGGCAGTCTTGGACAGTTTTGGGATTATTGGCAGTTTTAAAAAAGCAGTGCTGGCTCTCTATACTTCCCCCACAGCGAGGGTCAGGGCTTCTGGCTTACTGTCGGGTTCCTTCACTATTACGAACGGCACCCACCAGGGATGCCCTCTGTCGCCGCTGAACTTTGCTCTTGTAATGGAGCCTTTGGCGGCCAGAGTGAGGCAGGACCCTATGATTTCGGGCCCTTGCGTGGGAAAGATAGAACACAAAATCGGGTTATATGACGACGATGTGATTTTTATCTGTACGAACTTGTCGGTTACTGTCCCAAGGATTATGGCTCTACTAGACGAATTTTCGGCAGCCTCCTACTATGCATCCAAATCTCTGATATATCTTATTCATATCCCTTTGAGGCAGATGGTTGCGTTGCGAGCACAATTTCCCTTTCAATGGTCTCCTAAAGGTATTCCGTACTTGGGGGTCTGGATTGCCCACACCGGCAGGATAGTACATCACAACTTCGAGGTTCTGACACGTTCCATCAGGGAGGGACTTAATTCCCATTAAGGGCTGTTTCTCTCATGGGTTGCCAGAATAAATAGTCAAGATGACATACCTTCCAAAGATCCTATATGTGCTTAGGTGCTTACCGCTGATGGTCCCTAAACATGTGATTGCAACTTTGCAATCGCTCTTGACCTGTTTTTATTTGGAACCACAAACCGCATAGAGTCGGTATGAAGGTGCTTTCTCTTCCCCTGCGACTGGGGGGCATGGGGGTCCCGTGTCTGGCATCTTACTACGCGGCGACTCACCTGTCTGTGGCAAGCCTCTGGTGGGCGGATGCGCACCAACCTTTGTGGATGCAAATCGAGAAATATTATGCTCCTCTTGGATCCACTAAACTTTTACTGGAGATGAACCTTCTACAACGATCGGCAGACTTAAACCTTCTTGGGGCTATGTCAGCCTTATTGAAGATTTGACGACAATATGCACACTCCTTGTTAGCCTTCCTTTTCCGAGACATATCGCTCCGGGCGGTGGAAGAGCTACTGGGGTCCCTCTCCTTTATACCTTGGAGAGATGGTGGGATCCTTTTTATTCATCAGGTCCTGGACGGTAACACCATGAAATATTTCACAGAACTTGCAGATAGGTACTCTATCCCCAAGACAGCTTTTTACCAATATCTTCAATTACGACACTTTTTGAACTCTGTGACCTGGCCTGTGGTAGACCTAACAGCTGTTAATGGCGTGGTGCAGAGGTATTTTAAATCGGCTCCCCCCAGTGATCACGGTGTCTGTTATGTACGGGGCACTAGCTAGGCTGAGAAGCACTGAAAAACTACCGTACATGGTTAAATGGGAATCTGCTTTGCGAATTGATGTCGCGCTGGAACAATGGCAGGACGCTGCGCTCTGCAGTTCGGCCTATACAAGCTGTGTCAACCACATTGAGCAAATTAAAAAAAGTTCAGCTGGAGTGGTACATAACCCCGATCTCTGTGGCCCGCTTCAGGAGTCCTGATGCCCCAGAGGCCCAGACTTGCTGGAGAGGGTGTTCCGAGCAGGGATCATCCTTTCATATGTGGTGTGATTGCCTGCCCTTGGGAGCGTTCTGGTACTCCGTGGCTCAACTCCTAATTTCATTGACGGGGGTCCAGTTCCAGTTGAGCCCAGCTCTGGCTCTACTGGGCTTGGGTCTGGAGGACTGGCCCTCCCCTCTACGACCTATTATGGCGAACACCTTGCTCGGAGCGAGATTATGTATTGCTAGATGCTGGAGATCTGTGAATTGCCGAATATTCGTGACCTTACCACAGCACTTAACTTGCATCTTCAACATGAGCTCCTGTTTGCTCATGATGTTGCCCGTCGTGCAAAGGTGCTCTGCTGGTGGGATCCATGGATTCAGTCCACACATAATACAGTCCGAGTGCCTCCCTGAATATATGAATATATGACTATAACAGTTACTGACAGGCCCAGAGGTGCTGGGTTTTCCTTTTCCTCACCCATATGTTAGCATTACACTCAACCTGCTCTGCTGGCTGATGAAAACTCCCACCCCTGATTCCCTTTTCCTCCTTTTTCTTCTCTTCTCTTTCTCTTTTGTTCCTTTTCTTTACCTTGTCTTTCTTTCTCCTCATCACTTGTTCCCCTTCTCTTCTCCTTCTTTTAATGTTGTTTTTGTCTTGGTTAATTGATGTAAAATGATGTTCTCTGGTAACCGATGGTTTCCTCCCTCTATGAGAGTACTTTGTGATACCGACTTTGGTTTTGATTTATGTTTTGATTTTATGCAATGTTTTGTCTAATTATTATATAACCAATAAAAACATTGAAACAAAAGAAATGTTCCTGATCTTTGTTCTCCGGTTAGGGTCCTAGTGAGAAGTTGTTACTTGGACCCAATGTCAGCCCTAACTACCTGATTTTTAATATTTGGTCGTCTTCTACAACACATCAACGGAGGATGTTTGAAAGTTACAATAATGGGGTAGGCCTTGGTTAACAAGGGCCAATTCTTTCTCACTAGTTTGTGTATCTTGGGCATTATCGGATGGTATGTATGTACAAATGAAATCCTGTCCTGATTGGTGGAGCCGTCCATCCTGTTGTCTGGGTCTGTAATGGCACTGTTAAATTCAGAAGTCAATAGCGTGTGAGGATAATCCCTTTGTGTGAATTTAGTTGACATTTCTTTCAGCCTGGTTTCTTTAGTTGATTGAGTTGTAACTATACGGTTTACCCTTTTGAATTGTGAGCATGGTAAACTATCTTTGGTGGACCGAGGATGGCAACTGCTGTATAAGAGGAGACCATTTCAATCAGTTGGCTTTGAATATAGATCTGTAATTAGTTTACCATCAGTGTTTTTGATAACCTTGGTGTCAAGGAATGGGATCTCATTGTTATGTGAATTCATTGTGAATGTTAGTTCGGTACATACTGAGTTGATGTATTCCAAAAAAAGTGTTAGGTTTTCTCTGGTACCCGTCCAGATGCAGAATACATCATCCATATAACGGAACCATGTGGTGACATAGGTTTTGAACAGGTCATGTGGATAGATGTAATTCTCCTCAAAATAATTCATGTATAGGTTTGCATAGGCCGGGGCTACATTTGAGCCCATTGCGGTGCCGCAGGTCTGAATATAGAATTGGTCTCCAAAGAGAGAATAGTTTTCTCTTCGAACTAACTCCAAGAGTTCAATGCATAGGTTCCTCACGTTTGTTTCTACACCAGAGTGTTGTAATGTTATGTCCACTGCTTCCATCCCCTTCTCATGGGTAATTGATGTGTACAGGCTATTGACATCGAAGGTGCATAGTAGACTACTTATTGGGATTTTGTCCAAAGACCTTATTTTAGTCAAAAAATCTCCAGTATCCAAGATAAATGACTTGGTTACTTTAGTATATGGTGTTTGAATTTTTTCCAGAAATATCGATAAAGGGTTCAGTATAGAGTCAGTGCCTGCAACTATGGGACGACTCGGGGGGTTCTGCAAGTGATTGTGGATTTTGGGTAGTGTGTAGAGAACAGGTGTAACTGGGTTGTGATAAATGAGGAAGGTTTTGGTTTTAGAATCAACTGTGTTGTTGTTGTTGTAGTATTTGTCTATCACTCTATGGATCTTGGTTCTTACGTTAAAGATCGGGTCATTGGGTGCCTTTTTGTACGTTGAACTATCCGCCAATTGTCTGTTTATTTCAGAGGTATACTGTCCCTTGTTCATGACAACGATGGCACCTCCCTTGTCCGCTGGTTTGATAATTATTCAAAATTCGGCCAGTCATCGAACACTTCAGCAACAAGTTTGCTGAAGTGTACGTTCCCCAAAGGGAAATTTGTGTGGATGAATCCCTCGTCCACTACAAAGGTAGGCTTCTATTCCGGCAATACCTGCCCAGCAAGAGGGCGAGGTACGGAATAAAACTCTACAAGGTGTGCGAGAGTACCTCAGGGTACACTTACAGCTTTAGAGTGTACCAAGGAAAGGATTCGAGGATCCAGCCCCCAGATTGTCCACCTGCTCTGGGGGTTAGTGGAAAAATAGTGTGGGACTTGATCCACCCACTACTTGATAAAGGTTATCATCTATACGTTGATAACTTTTATACAAGTATCACACTATTTCAGTCCCTCTCTGCCAGAACTACCGCCGCTTGCGGTACTGTGCGCAGAAACCAGAGGGGTCTCCCTATGTCGCTAATTGGGCAGCCTCTCCCAAGAGGCGAGAGCCGAGCCCAATGTAGCGGCAACATGGTTGTGGTCAAATTCAAAGACAGAAGGGACGTCTTTTTCTTGACCACAATCCATGGTCCCAGCACTACGGCAACCACCACCAGAGGTACCCCAGCACAAGTCTACAAACCGGACTGTGCCCGGGGGTACAACAAGCACATGGGAGGAGTTGATCTTTCTGATCAAGTCCTCCAGCCCTACAGTGCCATGAGGAAAACCAGGGTGTGGTACAAAACACTGGCCGTGCATATTGTTCAAATGGCACTGTATAATGCATACGTGCTATCACGTGCAGGCCAGACCACCAACACCTTCCTTCAGTTTCAGGAGGCAGTGATAAGGGCCCTCCTGTTTGGAGAAGACGAAGCGGGCCCCAGCACCCTGGAACTCAAGGTTCACGCATAGTACCAGGGCAACATTTTCCTGGTGAGGTGCCGCAAACGGCTAAGATAGCAAGATCACAAAAAAAGTGCCAGGTCTGCTACAAAAGGGGGATAAGAAAGGACACCCGTTTCCAATGTGAAACCTGTCCTGACAAACCTGGACTGTGCATGAAAGACTGCTTCAAAGTCTATCACACATCCATGGACTGAACACATCCTACATAACCCACACACTCCTGCCTGACATACACTAGACCACACACACCAGCCTGACGCAGACACACACATCAACTTGACATACACTACACCACAAACACCAACCTGACCTACACTACACTAGTCTTGCAATGAGTGATGCCTTTTATGAAAAGTATAACATTACTGTTATACATACTAGATTGTTGATGGGGGGTTGATCCAGGGAACTAGTCTGATTGCCATATGTGGAGTCGGGAAGGAATTTTTTTCCCCAATGTGGAGCTTATGTTGCCACATGGGGGTTTTTTGCCTTCCTCTGGATCAACATGTTAGGCTGTGTTCCTTATACGTTCCACACACCAGCCTGACTCACACTACACCAGACCAACCTGACGTACACTACATACTCTCCATATGCAACATGGTGTCCGCTAACAATTGGAATTGTTAGCGGACACCATGTCGCGTATGGAGAGCCCCTGTGTGCCTAAACATTGGAGCTCCCCCACAAGTGACCCATTTTGGAAACTAGACCCCCCAAGGAACAAATCTAGTTGCATAGTGAGCACTTTGAACCCCCAGGTGGTTCACAAATCAATCCGTAATGATTAAAAAAAAAAAAATTTTGTGGAAAAAAAAAAAAGTACTTTTTCATTTTTACGGATCAATTTGTGAAGCACCTGGGGGTTCAAAGTGCTCAATCTGCATCTGGATTTGTTCCTTGGGGGGGTCTAGTTTCCAAAATGGGGTCACTTGTGGGGGAGCTCCAATGTTTAGGCACATAGGGGCTCTCCAAACGCAACATGGTGTCTACTAACAATTTGAATAGAAAAAGAGCTCAAATTGTTAGCGGACACCATGTCATGTTTGGAGAGCCCCTGTGTACCTAAACATTGGAGCTCCCCCACAAGTGACCCCTTTTTGGAAACTAGACCCCCAAGGAACAAATCTAGATGCATAGTGAGCACTTTGAACCCCAGGTGTTTCAAAAATTGATCCGCAAGTATGAAACAATAGGTTTTTTTCCACCAAAAAATTATTTTAGCTTAATTTTTTTAATTTTCAAATGGACAACAGGATAAATTGTTTCCTAAAATTTGTTGGGCAATTTCTCCTGAGTACCCTGATACCTCATATGTGGTCATAAACCACTGTTTGGGCGCACGGCAGGACTCAGAAGGGAAGGAGCACCATTTCACTTTTTGAATGGAAAATTAGCTTCAAAAGTCAGATTGCACTCCTTCCCTTCTGAGCCCTGTCGTGCGCCCAAACAGTGGTTTATGACCACATATGAGGTATCGGTGTACTCAGGAGAAATTGCTCAACAAATTTTAGGATCCATTTTCTCCTGTTCTCCATGTCAAAATGAAAGAATTGTGGCAAAAAACATTTTTGTTAGAAAAATTAAAATGTCTATTTTTTCCTTCCACTTTGCCTTAGATCCTGTGAAGCACCTGAAGGGTTAATAATCTTATTGAATGTAGTTTTGAGTAGCTTGAGGGGTGCAGTTTTTGGAATGGTGTCACTTTTGGGTGTTTTCTGTCATGTACACGCCTCAAAGGGACTTCAAATGTGATGTGGTCACAAAAAAAATGGTTTTGTAAATTTTGCTGAAAAAATGAGAAATTGCTGATGAACTTTGAACCCTTATAACGTCCTACCCAAAAAAAATTTTTTTTTCCGAATTTGCACTAATGTAAAGTAGACATGTGGGAAATGTTATTTATTAACTATTTTGTGTCACATAACTCTCTGGTTTAGCAGAATAAAAATTCAAAATATGAAAATTGCGAAATTTTCAAAATTTTTGCCAAATTTTCAATTTTTTCATAAATAAACGCAAAAATTATCGACCTAAATTTCATACTAACATGAAGCCCAATATGTCACAAAAAAACAATCTCAGAATCACTCGGATCCAATGAAGCGTTCCAGAGTTATAACCTCATAAAGGGACACTGGTCAGAATTGCAAAAAAGGCCAAGGTCTTTAGGGTCAAAATAGGCTGGGTCCTGAAGGGGTTAAAAAAAATACTATCTTCAATCTATCTAGGCATTAAGAATAGTGGCTATATATAGACCATTCAGTTCATACGTATGGTGAGAGACTACTGTGCTGTTGCGTGTTTCACTTCCCTCTTTTTGATCTGGATGGTGAGGGTATCATATGATGTCCTCTCAAAATGCATTATATTCATGGCTTTGTGGTTTGAGGACTGAAAAAATGTAAAAAACTATTGTATGTATTTATGGCTATTAAGGTGAAGATTGGTCTAAAGGTATATTACTTATCTTAACTTTTGGATGAAGATGCTTGGTTTGTACAGTAATAATTTGGCTCGGTGTCCCAGTTTTCCTATAGGGTCCACAGGGTGGTTTTCTATAAATTATTTAAAATATAATTTGAGGTTTCATATATGGATCTATATAGATGTACTGATCTATATACTGTAAGTAGTTGTGTATTGTTAATTGTTGGGAAGATACCTTGTGGAGGCTTTAGCTTGATTCTTGTCAGGGTTGTATTATGGAGTTATTATTTTGCTTATGATCACTTGAGTTTGGTTTAGTTTGACAATGTCGCATGTTCTATAACACAAATATGTGTATTTAGGTTAGTCATGGGAAAAGGCAAACTTCAGAAGTTACCTACGACCTTCTCAGAAAATAGCGCACCCCTATTTTGAAATCATTTTTTTAGCTGGCACGAGCATTTGGAGATCTCTCCCAGTAGAGTTGGTAATAGACCAATATGAGTAAATACTTCAACTTTTTCTCTGCTGCATGGGGTATGGTCTGTGTTTTCGGCCTAGAAGGGATGTATGGGTATACATGTGTGGTTTCCTTATCGCATATCGTAGTGAAGGTTCCTTATTGCTGTTTATAATAATGCAAAGAGTTAATTGGGGTTTGTGTTGTTACTACTTATTATGAATGTCTGACGTGGGCGGGTAGCGAGTGATCTGTCAAAGCCTTGTGGTAAAAACAAAAATTTGTAGGTGCAAGGAAAATATGGCTTTCCCGCCCACCAGGTCATGTGATACCGACATCACTGTGATGCAGACGTCAGCTGACACGGAACCAGGAAGTGCACGACCGCAGGCAACGGCGTGCACTCCTGTACACCGCTCCCCGAATCATGAAACCGAAAGGAAAACCTAGCAGACGGGATGGATCACATCATCACAATGAGGTACAGTGTTCCATTGTGCTACTTGTTATAATAAATACATTGGTGACTATAATTGATAAGAGCTCACCAGATTGCAACATCATCTTAAGGTACAGTACTGCATAGTGCCACTCTTTATAACTAACATAATTGTGAGTGTGTCTGTTCCAGACTACTAGTGACAACCTTATAGGTCAGTCACTACACCACAGAACAAGAGGCTAACAGATTGTCAGATAAATATCTCTCTGTAACACCATGTCTTTTCACAAATATATAGTCTTATAAATTGGACTACAATTAATAACACAGAACCTCACCAATAACACTAGTTTTAAATACAAAATTCTCTCAAGACTTCCTTGATCGCATACAGGGGTTGGACAAAATAATGGAAACGCCTAACGTTTTGTCATCATAATCTTCGAACATGTTATAGACATGTGAACCGTGACCAATGTTAATGGTTTTTTTTAGTTGATTATTTATGTTAAGTGATTTGTGTATGTAAATTAACAGTTTGTTTTGCCGAATTGTAAGAACATTGATGAGAACCTGATACCAATGGCAGACCTTTTGGATTTTCAAAAAGGCCAAATTGTTGGTGCTCGCATGGCAGGCGCTAGTGTAACAGAAAGTGCCCAAATGCTTGGCATGTCAAGAGGTACTGTCTCCAAAGTAATGACTGCGATTGAAAGAGAAGGAAAAATGTCCGCATTAAAGCACAGGTCTAGCCGAAAGTTGAAGTTGACTGAAGGAGACCGTCGGACTCTAAAGCGAATTGTGAGAGAGGATCGCAAGACGACAGCTCCGATAATCACTGCTGAGCTCCATGAACACCTACAGAACCCAGTTTCCACAAAAACTGTTTGTTGGGAGCTGCACAAATCTGGATTCTACGGAAGGGCTGCAATTAGAAAAGCGCTGCTCAATGACAAATGTTTCCAAGCGTTTAGAGTGGTTTAGAAACTTCCAGAATTGGTCTCTCGAGCAGTGGAAACGTGATATGCTCAGACGAATCCTTGTTTACCCCTTTTTCCGACCTCCGGCTGAGTGTACGTTTGGTGACAGCCGAAAGAAGCATTCCATCCAGACTGCCTTCTCCCAACCGTAAAACATGGCGGAGGTTCTGTGATGATCTGGGGTGTTTTTTCGTGGAGATCCGCTGGGCCAATGATATAACCTTGTATGAATCCATACCTCGGAGAATTGAGGCTGTAATCGCCGCAAAAGGTGGACCCATACCATATTAAACTAACTTTTGTTGATTTTTCCAGGTATTTCCATTATTTTGCCCAACCCTTGTATATGAAACAGCATATGCACAATAGCTGATCACACAAACCTTATTGTATTTTACAGTAATCTAGCAAGCAAGGACAACAAAGCCACATATAAGCACCATACCCTACCCGTGAGATACTACCAAAATCAGCACAGGTAATAAAAGACTTGCATTTTTGTATAATAAGTAGTCACAACACAAACCCAAATTAACCCTTTACATTATTATAAACAGCAACTAAGGGACAATCACTACGATATGCGATAAGGAATCTACACAACCATACCCATACATCCTTTCTAGGCCGAAAACACAGACCATACCCCATGCAGCAGAGAAAAACTTAAAGAATTTACTCATATTGTTCCATTACCAACTCTACTTGGGTGATCTCCAAATGCTCACGCCAGGTAAAACATTTATTTAAAAGGGGTGCCTCTTATTTTAGGAGACGGTCGTAGGTAATTTCTGCATATATTTGTGTTATAGAAACATGCAACATTGTCAAACTAAACCAACCTCAAGTGATCGTAAGCGAGACAATAACTCCATAATACAACCCTGACAAGCATCAATGTAAAGCCTCCACAAGGTATCTTCCCAATAATTAACCATACACAACTACTTACAGTATATAGATCAGTATATAGGTGTATATATGAATCCTCAAATTATGTTTTAAATAATTTATAGAAAACCACCCTGTGGACCCTATAGGAACACTGGGACATCGACTCAAATTATTATGGTACAAATACCAAGCATCTTCATCGAAAAGGTAAGATAAACAATAGACCTTTAGATCAATCTTTACCTTAATAGCCACAGATACTTACAATGGTTTTTTACATTTTTTCAGTCCTCCAACCACAAAGCCATGAATATAATGCGTCTTGAGAGGACATGATATGATACCCTCGCCATCCAGATCAAAATGGGGGAAGTGAAACACGCAACAGCACAGTATTCTCTCACCATACGCATATACTGTTTGAACTGAATGGTCTATATATAGCCACTATTCTTAATGCCTAGATAGCTTGAAGTTTGTAGTTTTTTTAGTTTTAGTTTTTTAAGGATACATACAACTAGTACCTTATAATGACAATGTCTTTTAATGTACTGAATTTTTTTTTGAAAATAGATTTTAAAGTATTTTTAATAAACATCCCGAGTAAGGGTTAAACACAAAGAATTCTCGTTTTATTACCAGGAGTTCCTAAAGTTTGCACTAGGCCTATATCAGGTTTTGAAACGCAATATTAATTGATGTTGTTAAACCTCTTTTTATGGTGTTTTAGCTACAGATTGTGGACAGGGTATTACTATACCAAGAGCAAAATTAGATTTTGAAAAATCACACCAATTCGTTGAAGGTAATCTGCAGCATTTGCAAAGATGGTGCTTGTTTTTTATGTTTAATCACGTGCTTATTGTTCTATTTTATTATTGCATTTTTAGCATTACAAGTTATTGTTGTAGGACTGGTTCTGTTTATCGGTTATTGTTGTCAGTTATGACTACAATCACCGATATCCAGAATCTTCCCTTCCTTACCACTTTCTGTTCCTATGCTGATTAACTATATATATATATGTATATACCGACTACTTAATGAAAACAAGTCTGTTCTAATAAATGAATATTTATTAAACACACCAAAAAAGTCTACAACAATAATATATAGATTTCTAGATAGCACGATAACTAAGACACAATCAATTACTGTTACAATGATGTAAAACCCCCAGAGTTACTAATACCCACGTTACCTAAATATACACACAGGCACACTATATTAGTGATCTAACTATCCCTATAGAAGATAGATAGCAATTCAAGGGTTGATTATAAGAGAGAGAAAGAGAGAGGAGAGAGAGTGATAGAGTTATAGGATGATACTTATGACCAGATGAGGATGTCCTATGGCATGGTGGTTCCAAGTAGAAAAGAGAGAGAGGGTCTTGAATTCACCTCCTTTTATGTTTCACATCCACACCCACATGCAACCCACAACTCCGCCCTTCTCAGGTATCTTTTGTGGCAACTATTTCCAATCACCTCCTGTAATATGCAGTAATAATTCCCTGCCTGCGGATGGCGTACTTGTATCAGGGAAGAAAGTCTTGTGTTAAATAAGTTTTAACAATCTTTGATAGACATCCTGGATGTCTTATCTGAAGAACAATGGTTTATCAGTCAAACATCACCAGTATTGTCTTAGCAATATACATCTCCATTGGTTGGAGACGGAATGTCTGCCTGAGTAGCAATGGTCAATACATATGTAAATGACATTGGATTTAGCAAACACCTTCTGCATTCAAGCTAGGAGACTGCAGGGCCAATATCCATTTAGCATGTAGATTTACTCCTAAAACCAAAAAGACATCACACAGAAGAGCAATGCTGTACATGGTTGAAATATTCAGCTCTCATTAAATCCAATATGGAGTTCAGTGATTCATAATAATTATGCCATCACTTCCCCCTCAACATTCCCCCTTTTGTCGGAAAATACGACAATAAAATGAGTGGGAAGTGTGGAATATATTTGCCTACTCAATCCTATCACCAATAACGGTTCAGGATGAAATGAAGTAAAATTTTCCACTTAGGTATCTAGACATCACCCATCGCCATCACCTCTCCCCTGCCGTTCGCCGTAATCCAGTGTCTCCATCCATAGATTACACCATAGTCATCTTTGAGGATCTTCTTGGTCTCTTTGGTTCAGGAATAAAGTTCTCTATTTGTCAGTACACGTCTGATCTTGTCATTGCCAATCTCGAGAAACACGCCTATCCCCAGGTAGTCTTCTTCCCAGCTTGACTGCTTAGATTCTGGAGTTGCTGCACCTTCGTCTCTTGATCGGCCCACAGAGTTTTCCTGTGCTCGCCCCTCTCCCTACCAGATTTTTTATATTTTTTTTTTTTTCTTTTTTTTTTTTTCCCAAGTCTGGTGTGTAGGGACTACCAGGGAACACACTCTGTAGCTGGGCCTCACCAGGTGGTTTCTTAGAGCACCTCCTTCTTGGGATTAGATCAATCAGGGGATGGCATTCTTCTTAGCTGAGGCACGACTTTCAACAGAGACTCCTCCTGCAAGCTTGATTGAAGCATCTATCGATATTGTGGTTCTTCCATGGATAGATAGTTGAATCTCTACTAGGCAGGTCAGAGTTTATTGGGTAGGGGATGATATCAGCATACCTAAGTTGACTGTGAGAAGAACGCAGTCCAACCGACCTTCAATCCATCCCTTATGAATGTTACCGACTCAAGGGTTGAAGTAGCAAATACCTTAGACAATGATGGGGCCTGTCCCTACAGAACCTTACTCTTTCCTCATTCATACACAAAAAAAAACCAAACAAACCTATATCCCAATGTAAAAATTAAACAGTATATAACAATACTATATTTCCCTCCCCCATTCCTTAACCATAAATCAAAGTAAAAGCCAAACAAAATATACAATGTTATGAGGTTTCAGGGCAGAGTTGACGTAATGTCCTAAACACTCTTATCAAATATAATATCAAGGTTTCAGGACTTTTAGTGCTAAGTCCTGGACCTTCTTCGGCGGTTAAATTCATGAAGTTCTGCCTGGTTTTCTTGTATCTGGTGGGCAAGTCTCTTTACTCTCCTGTAAACTAGGCACAGTCCAATGTACATAACAAGAACAAGAACCAGAAGAACAATCACAGGGTGGATAATGAAATTAAAGAATGATGTAGCTGTCGGACTATAGCCAAATATACTTTCCCACCAGGACACCTTAGAGTCTGTATCTAAGGCATTGGTAATCCTCGTTATCTTGGTCTTGTCATGCTCAAGCTGAATTGTGGCTTGATTCTCAGCCTCATGAAGATTTCGGAGTATGTCGTCTTCTTCGCTGAAATCTAACAAGAGACGCTTGAGCTCACGACCAAAACCAAGAGGAATCTTTTGCAGTCTCACAGGAGTGTCAGGGCGAATGTCGAGTCTCTTCTCCGGTGTTATCGGGGTCCTCCCCTGCTGATCTGCGACATCTAAACCTAAAACGGGACTAAGGGTACAATATGCTCCTGGGAGGAGTATGCCTCTTTCGGTGCAATTGGTGCCATATAAAGAATACGTTACATTTTTCCCTTGGTACCAACACCAATACCCTTGACCCAAATATTTCAGACGAGAGGATTGTGTTAGTCTTCATCTCACATGACCCCTCAGAGTCCCAACACTGGTGCCTAAGCACCCTATCTTGACTCCCTTGGCAGAGGATAGCATCCTCTTTCCTCCAACATCCCTCTGTATCAAACAGATAAGGATGGCCTCGCTCATAGGTTAGGATGTCTGAGGTGAGCTGTGGATGAAGCACCATCTGATTGCTAACAACAATTCCTATATTCATGGCACTGTACCCCTTCTTGATATTACCAGATACAGGTGCCAAAGAAGATGCCGTGCAGGTGAGATTATGACACCCATGCCATTGAACCAGCCACCAGTTTGTATGGTTGGCTGCAAACGGGGAGATTAGGGAACTTACTCTTTGTCTGAGGTTGAATGGGAAGTGGCCCTTGTATAGAGAGGACACTATATGCTTTAGGTTGTCAGAGAGTTCACTCTGGACCTGCATACATGCTAGGGCAAACTGAACTCTGTCTTGCACTTCTACAAGACCTGCAACTAACCTTCTAAACTTCTCTCGTAGAGCTGAAGATAGAGAGGTAGTGGCATCAATGTGCGAATGTTACAAACCCTCTAAGACATGGTTTACATCAAGCTGAGTTCTGAACCCTTCCCCAGCATGTCGCGCAATGTCCCCGAGCTTACCTCTCAGGACTTCCATATCCATAGTGTTCAGGGCACCTACTCCCAATGCACCTCCACTAATTCCCATCTCTATCAAGTCTCTCCTACTCCTGAATTTCCTGTGTCGGGGATCATCTTTTCTCACTTTTTGCCCCGCCTCTACCCATCCTCTCATCATGTCAATTTGGTTCCTCACAAACTCCTCACATCTGTGATCCCAGTGATCTACTCTGAAGTCATCTACAGAAATTCGCCATGTATATAGGACGAATTTAGTTCCTGTGATGATCTTCCATGGGGATGACAGTTGAGGAGCTATGGGATCTGCCAATTGGTGGGTAGAAACATTGCAAGAATCCAGGTGCGGTTTGACTGGTTGGAGACCTTCAGCCTCATATGGGACCCTTACCACGGTCACACATACTTGTCCTCTACCACTGAACTGGTACCACTGATCGCTATCTCCTGCCTGTAACGCTAGGTTTCCTATTGGTTTGGATTTGGACAGATAGACCCACTGTGTAAAAGACCAGCATCCTTCGTCCACCGCCTCACAAAAAGGCCACTTAAATGGACCGTCTATATTGATGTCAAAGTTAATGTCCCTGCCTCTGGGGTCTTTCCAGTCAGAAGACACGTATTTGCTTCGGTATTCCTCAGTCATAGGGGCACCATCCATCCATACATCCACAATTGGGGTGTCCACCCCATTGCATACCAAGTCCCATCTCCAGGGATTAGTATCCAATTTTACCATCTGTGTATCCGGTTCCCAGTGGGCATAGGTGATGAAATAGTATCCAGTCACCTCCGATACACAGACTTCTCTCATGATCGTAATCATGAAAGACCGTATGGATGGCGACCCCTCTACTCGAGTATACCTCAGATCCTTGGCATCGGTCCGTACCTTTAAAACTGTTGCTCGGTATAAGCCCTCCAGTTTCACTGGACCACTCTGATCGTTCCATAATGCCTGGCCAGAGTTACTGCAGTTTAACTTAACATCAATACACTAGTCCGTAGGTAATCTGTGGACACATGTCCTTGGGCATATTTGGATTCCCTGGTGATGGTCATCTGGGAATCCCTCAACATACAATATGCCTTAAGGGTGCCTTTTACAAGTACGGGTCTATCAAAGTACGTCCTTACCCTCAACCCATCTTGACTATCCTTCCTAGTGAAGGTAGCCTGTAAGATATACCACCCGCTATACTCTGCTCCAGTGACATCTTCAGGACTCAGAATGCCTCCTTTAGTACACAACACCAAAGTGGAGTTGGCTTCCACTTTGTTATAGGGGTGCAAGTGGGGATCCCTGGACATCCATCTCAAAGACATGATGGGTTTTGGGTCTAAGTCTTGAAAATGTTGGAACTCCTTGAGACAGAGGGCGTGTAAGTCATGTTGTATGGCAGACACATTCTCTACAGGGGTATAATGCTGTGTGACACCATTAGCAAAACCTTCTCTCTGGAACCCATACAAATACCATTGTCCTGGAATGAAGTTAAAATTACTGTACGGTTCTTGGATTTTACCTTCTAGACATTCTACCATTAAGAGACCTAGTCCCAAAACTGACATATTTGTACCATTATTAGGTTCCCAACCATTCCCTGAAGAGGCTGAGCCTGCCATCATCATGCTTACCATTAGCGTCACAAACTGGAGGTGTACCCTGTTCAGGTATTCCCTACTTCTCTGGCCACTTGGTATCGTTGTGGCTTGGTGTCCAATGACCTGTTGAATGATTATACTGGTTTTACGTTGATCTGTTATTGTAGATTCATGTATACTATATTTACAATGTTACTTAGGGAGCCACCATCGATCTATCAACCCCCCCCTTTCACTCAACTCTACTTGTGCAACTATGATTGAGTTGGTGAGGCTCGGGTGGCCTTTGCTTGGTCGATGTGGATCCAAAAGGATTCCTGATGTCTAGAGGATCTCTTTTTTGTTGTCATCGGCCTCTGTACCCTTAGCATGGTGTCGCCCATTACTTCAAGGACCTGGTAAGGTCCTTCCCAGTTTGCGTCCCATGGTCCGGATCGGCGAAAGATTTTTACCATAACCTTTTCCCCTACAGAAGGCAATGGTGTCTCCCCCTGTAGGTACGGTTTGTGCAACCGTAAAGCTGCATGAGGCAGCAGTTCCTTTAGGTTCATTTGAACCTGTTGCAGGAACATGTCTCTGGCAATGGCATTTTTCATGGGCTCAGACAGTTGGGGCTCGTTGGGTAGACACAGGGGCATTTTACGTCCAGTCATCAACTCAAATGGTGTGATACCGGTACTGGTAGCTTCTGTTGCTCGGATACCCATCAGTACCGCCGGAAGGGATATTACCCATGAGGAACCCTTCTCCAGCAGTGCTTTAGAAAGCCGTGATTTGAGGGTGCGATTCATTCGTTCCACAATTCCAGCTGCCTTAGGATTATAGGCAAAATGGAACCTTTGCTTTACGTCCAAAAGTCCACAGAGCGCTTTCATGACCTTACCCGTGAAATGTGTCCCTCTGTCTGATTCTATCACTCTTGGAAAACCCCATCGTGAGAGAACCTGTTCCCAAAGAACCCGGGCTGTAGTGGTAGCTGAATCATTGACTGTGGGGATGGCTTCTACCCATTTGGAGAAAACATCCACCACCACCAGAGCGTAACGGCAGTTGCGACTTCCTGCTGGTAATGGTCCGATGTAATCAATCTGGATTGCGGACCACGGACCCTCTGCTGGTGGAACACGCTGCAGCACTGGCTTCAGGGCTGATGCTCTTGGGTTGACCTGAGCACATACCAGACATTGCTGGGTGACTTCCTCTACTGTGTTGGACATTCCAGACCAGTATAATTTGTCTTCAGGAGGGACAGTATCATAAGTTGTGTTATCAAAAAAATTGTGTAATCATAAAAGCTACCAAAAACACACAAAAATGCAAATCACATCTTATGCATTAAGGTAGAAAAAATAGATGTCTGCGGGACAAAAATTGCACATTTTTTCACTCAAATAGGAGGAGTTTACACAAAAAAAAACAAAAAATGTGGAAAAAACAATCGAGTCTGTTTTGTTTATGTTCAGCAGTTCAAATTTTATAGTTACACATTTTTTTATTATATTTCATTTAACGGTTATTTTACATCTTACCTGCAACAATTAACTTTTTTTTTCTTTCTAAATATAGAACCAAGAATTTCCTCCAAAAAGTGTTATTCTCCTTGGACATTCAATGGGTGGCCTCATTGCAAGAGCATTATTTACACTAAAGAAATTTAAGCCTCATTTGATAAACCTTATTATAACACAAGCTACACCTCATGTTATGCCAGTGTTGCCTATAGATCATTATCTAACTGGTAAGTTTACTTGTTTATGTGATTTTAAAGCACAGCAATATTGCTTAACAGCAGGGGTGCACAAACTTTTTTGGCCCAAAGACTGCCATACTGAACCAGGGGCCACACTAAAAATAAAAGGAAAATTACTTTTGATATGCCATAAATGGAAGGCATGTGCGTTAAATGTCTGATAGGTGCAAATTATATTTATAGGGCTCTTAAGTTCACCAACCAACACTGATATGATACGTTTAGAGTTTTTTAATGAGACTTTAATAATGGCTTTCGTTCTTAAAGCGTAATTGTCTTTTTAATTTTTATTTCATGAATAAGTAGTACACATGAAAATATGCAACTTTGTCATATATGGGCAAATGGGCTTCTTTCTCTGCCATAGCCATTATCAAAATTCTATATTTAGTTAAGACTTTACCATTAATTACACAGAAGATGGCAGTAGTTACTGATGAGATTCAATGTAAATAAGAGGGAGGAGCTCTATTTCTTGCTCCTCCCTCTGCCTCAAGCTTCTCTTTCTTCTATTGCATCTCATCAGTAACTGTTGACATTTCCTATCTCACAGATATATAAAAGGAAGGATAAAATGGAAGACAAGGGGCGCATAGCCTAATGGTGCCGTCACACCTGCTGACGTCGCTAGCGACATCGCCGAAGAAGTGACATATCAACGATGTCGCTAGCGACGTCGCGCTGTGTAAACGAGTGGCGCGACCGCGTTTTATCGCTGGTCGCAGGTTGACAGGTTTACGGGAAGAACCGTAAACCTGTCAACCGGCGACCTGCGTTAAGGCTGGATCGCGCCGTGTGACATCGCCAGAGCGATGTCGGCGGCAATCCAGCCTATACCGCGGCGTTACTGCGGATCGCTCGCTGGGCTGAGCCCAGCCCAGCGAGCGATGTCACTGCCCGCATCGCTGCGGTGTCGCCGGCCGCAGCGATGCTGTGTGACAGCTGGCCAGCGATGTCGGAACCGAGCGGGCACCCGCGCATCGCTTCCGACATCGCTGGCCAGATCGTGCTGTGTGACGGCACCATAAGTGCAGATGTATATTTGCATCTGCCGCAGCAAATTTACATTTTTGCCCTCACCCTTTAGATGTCTTGTATTTTCACTCAGATGATCTGTATATTGGATCAGCTCTTCGTAATCTTTCGGTCTGTAGCACCAATGCGGGAACTATGCCAGCCTTGGTGCAAGGCTCGCATGTGGGTATTGTAGTAGATAGATCGCACTTTTCAGCACTTCCGGAGGATAAGGATGGTAAGAGATGAGATATGTCAGTCTTCAAACTGTCCTTATCTGCTATGTTACCATTATTTGGAAGTTGTCAGTCTGTTTTTAGTCGCATACAATCTTACTTAGAAATAAATGATACAGGGGACACTGACCAAGAGGTGCTCTGGATGGCCAACAATGCTGTATTACGAGGATTTATCATCCAAATGGTGTCTCGTATTAAGAGGCACAGAGAGTCAGCTGTCAAGTCCTTAATAGCCAAGACATCGTCGTTAGAAAAAACCCATAAGCAGACCATGTCTCGGACAGTCTCACAGGACCTTTATAGGGCTAGACTGGACCTAAGGGCCCTCCTTCTCACTAAGGTTGAGTACAACCTAAAACGACTGAAAGCCAATTTTTATGGGATGGGCGACAGGGCAGGAGCGTTTTTAAGCGAGACGCATCAAAAAACGGCAAGCGCACGCTAAGATACCTCACCTCTTGTCCGACAGGGGAGAGAAAATAAGGAACCCTCTCCTGATTGCGGGGGAGTTCCAACGGTTTTATGCATCGCTTTATTATCTGTGTGATGACCCACTCACAGTTCAGCCTTCATCTACCTCGATACAACTGTTCCCGGACCGTGTCCAACTCCCTAAATTAACGCCTACTCAAGTTGATTTCATCAACTCCCCCTTTACGGACATAGAAGTGACTAACGCGATCCGACTAACTAAACGACATTCGGCCCCAGGACCTGACTGTTTTTCATATCTATACTACGCCACTTTTACCTCCCTACTCCCCCACAGATTCTTCGACTTTTTAACCATTGGCGCACTACGAAACGTATAAGACCGGAGGGACTGGAAGCCCTGATATCTACGATCCCGAAACCGGGTTAAACTCTAACATCACCAACTGACTTCAGACCCATTGCATTACTAAACTGCGACCTGAAAATTTATGCGAAAGTGCTAGCCTTATGACTTATGCAGGTGCTCCCATCCTTGGTGGGTCTGGACCAAGTGGGCTTCATCCCAGGCCGGCAGGCGTCCGACGGCACCAGGCGACTGGTGAATCTCTTGGAGCTGATGGAGAGGAACCATACCCCCAGTGCACTACTCTCTCTAGATGCTGAAAAGGCTTTTGACAGCGTGAACTGTGGGTACTTAGATGCGGGTTTGAGCAAGTTTGGACTGGAGGGGGACTTCAAAACATCGGTGATGGCATTATACACCTCTCCTAACGCGAACGGAACTCATCAGGGATGTCCCTCTCTCCACTGATTTTGCTTTGGTTATGTAACCTCTGGCAGAGAGTGAGGACAGACCCGTCAATTAAGGGTCTTCAAGTAGGCGCAATTGACCACAAAATCGGTCTTTACGCAGACGATGTGATCTTTGTCTGCTCTGATATTATGAAGACCATCCCGAGGATAATGGAGGTTCTCAATGAGTTCTCTAATGCCTCATACTACAAGTTGAACCCCTCCAAGTCCATGTTGTACCCGGTGAACGTTCCTCTGGCTCACCAGCTTCAGCTTCAGTGTTTGTTCCCTTTCGTCTGGTCGCCTAAAGGAATCCCATATTTGGGAATTCAAATAACCCGGACCAATAACATAGTGCAACTAAACTATGATAATCCTTCACAAGCATGTTAGAACCTGGTTTGGAGTCCCACGCAGCCCTGAAACTATCATGGATGGCTCGTATGCAGACGGTTAAGATGACGTATTTCCCTAAATCTTGTACATTCTCAGATGCCTCCCTGTTTTTTTCCCCCGGAAACTACTCGACTCTCTCCAAGCCTGTTTGGGATGCTTTATTTGGGGAAAGAGCTCCCACAGAATCAGTATGAGAATCCTTACTCTACCTATGGGACGGGGCGGGCTGGGTCTACTGGACATATCCAACTATTGTTCCGCAGTACACCTGACAGCAGCCAAGCTTTGGTGGTTAGACACCCCAATTCCCCTGTGGATGCATATAGAACGATCGCTGGCTCCGAGAGGCTCTACCAGGCTTCTATTGGAGATGAATTTGCTTCAGCGATACAGGTATGGGACTATGTTGAAAACGGATAGCCCTTCTCCGAATCTGGAATAGACTCTGCTGATCTGGTCCCCTTTCTGTATCGCTATGTCTTCCTCCAAGCTGTGGAACTTTCCGTGGGATCCCTCTCTCTCTTGTCGTGGCGGGTTAGGGGGCTGACACTGCTCCAACAAATCAGCAGAGAATGCAGGTGTGAGGTCCTTTGCTGATCTTTCCAGCTCTTTTGATTTGCCCCGTACGTCCTTTTACTGCTTCTTACAAGTGAGACTTTTTCTGCGCACGTTGACCCTCCTTGAGGTTGATCTTGGCGCTTGTGATGGGTTGGTCCATAGGTATTTTAAGTCGGAAGCCCTTTCCGACCATGGAGTGGCTATCCTGTACAAAGCCTTAATGGATGCCAGAAGTGAACGGAAGCTCCCTCATATGTTGAAATGGGAGGAGCACTTGTCCTTTGAGGCAACAGTGGAAAAATGGCATAGGGCGTCTATCCATACGTCTAAGTTCTCAAGGTGCATCAACCACGTTGAACAAATTAAAAAACTGCACATAGACTGGTATTTATCACCTGGAAAACTGGCACGCTTTTCCAAAGCTTCCTCAGACCCAAACTCATCTCTTTGCTGGAAACTATGCAGACAAAACGGCTCCACACAACATGTATGGTGGCAGTGCCCTCGTGTTAACTGCTTCTGGATGATTGTGAAAGCTCTGATCAATGAACTTGCAGGTATCCAGACCACCCTGACTCCTGCTGTGGCTCTGTTGGGTCTGGAACTAGAGAATTGGCCCAGAACATTGCAGCTGATTTTGACGAACATTCTAATTGCAGCACGTCTCTGTATTGCACGACATTGGAGACTACCCACTCTTCCCGACAAAGAAGAACTTTTTGCCTGCCTTAATTCCCATTTCCAGTCCGAACTGATTCTTGCTCACAGTTTGAAGAGACGGACCAGGGTTCTAGATTGGTGGGAACCCTGGACCCTCTCTCCATACAATACTGTGTCTGACCCCACTTCATTCATGGTACGCTCTGCCTGAATTTATCTCCACGGATCTATATTGTAATCTATTGTTCCTTTACCATATGTACATACTGCTCAGGTTTATCGAGTTCTGCGAGTAGTCGCCTTTACCTTCCCTTGTCCTTAACTCTCCTTCCCTAGTTTCCTTCCATCCCCCGTACCTCTCCTTATCCCTGAATTTTGCACTGTACAGTGTTGGCCTAAAGGTATTGACACCCCTGCAATTCTGCACACTGTGATATACATTTTAAGAGTAAAGGAAAATCTATTTGAACTACGGGTCTCCTGTGGAAGCGCTTTACCAATAGACCGGTATACTTATTACTAACTGGCTGCAAGTGTGATTTAGTTATTGCCAACACCTGTTAGGTGCCACAGGTAAGTTACAGGTGCTGTTAATTACACAAATTAGAGAAGCATCACATGATTTTTCTAACAGTGCCAATACTTTTGTCCACCCCCTTTTTATGTTTGGTGTGGAATTATATCCAATTTGGCTTTAGGATAATTCTTTTTGTGTTTTTTTTTTTCATTGAAGACAAATTAAATGAAGATAATAATACCAAAGAATTTGTGATTGCAATCATTTTCAAGAAACTGAGTATTATCTGACAGAATTGCAGGGGTGTCAATACTTTTGGCCAACACTGTATGTGTATTTTTTTGTAGAACATAAGATGTTGCTAAGTTTCACACGCCTGATGTTGGCGTCAAACTGTATGCTCTGTTTAAATTGCAAACTTTAATAAAAATTTAATGTGAAAAAAAAGGTTTCATTTTTTCCACCTGGCCCGGGTTGTTTATTTGAGATGGAACCTGCCAGCTCAAGGGTTAAGGAAAGGAGTCGCTGTCTAGAACTTAAACTTTGTATCTCTTGTGTCCGAGTTAAACATCTCTTAAATGATTGCCTGGCACAACCTGCTTTTCGGAAACGCCTAAGTCTGTGTAATTGTCGAGGAGGTCACCCGGCCAAGGGTGTAGATTAAGAAGAGAGGGGTCCTAGAACTGAACTTTGAGGGACACTGACAGGTAGGGGACGATGTGAGGATGTCGTGCTGGAGAGGTAGATGCTGAATGTCCAGTGTGTTAATTATTATTTATTATATATTATATATAAAGATATGAAGAGATCCAGGATATGGCCAAGTCTGTAATGCCAACAAAAGAGAGAATCTGTAACAGGCGGGAATGGTCTACAGTGTCGAAGGCAGAGAACAGGTCCAGGAGAAGGAGGACAGAGTAGTGTCTGTTGCTTTTGACAGTTAGTAGGTAATTGGTAATTTTAGTTAAGGAACTTTTAGTTGACTGATGCGGTCGGAAGCCATATTGTAACCGGGAGGGAGCAGGAGGAGAGGTTGGTGGACCTTTCAAAATGGACATGCTGTTCCAGTGGTTTTGAGGCATAAGGGAGAAGCGATAACTTGACAATGCGATGAGTCAAGGGAGGGCTTTTTGAAGCTGGGTGTGATCGAGGCATGTGTAAAGGATGAGGAAAAGACACTGGTTATTAGTGAAATGTTGAAAAGATGCGTTAGGGTTAGGATGAAGACTGGTGAGGTGGGATGGGACAGGTCAAGTGTTCAAGTGGTGAGATGTGAATTTGACAGAAGAGAGGAGAGTTGTTCTGCTGTTATGGTGGAGAAGATTGTTTTAGAAGAAGAGGGTTGATTACTTATTAGAAGGGGATATTGGCACTCTGGGCCAATGCTTTCTCTGATGTTGTCATGATCCGTTTTTTTCCTGGTCTCGTTACATATCCTCCTCATCTGTTTCAGTCTCTGGTTGGAACATTCTTACATCTTAAACAATTGACATTGGGCATGATATTGCCAAGATGACAACAAGGACTATGCTCGACAGAAAAATGAAAATACTTTAGCACATGTTATGGCCTCAGAGCTCAGAAAACACATCCTCTTTACAAACTCATTTTCCTCCTCTTTACCTGAGCACCTGATAATGTCTCATGACATTTTTAATTCAGGACACTAGAGATACAATTGCTGTTACAAGTACCGGAACCATCAGATCCAGGTCCTCATAAATTTCACATGATAAATTTGGTCGTTAAGGCCAGTTTCAGGTTGGACCTCACTAACATTTCCTACTAAAAAAACAACAATGTAATATTGCATAAATAATTATTTTAAACATAAAATTTGTATTAACTCATGTTTAAAAACATTATAATATAAGAGAAGATACTTCATGGATATATCCCAACCAAGGACACTTCATATCCATATATAATATTTTAATTGGTTAATTATAGGTACCTGTATAGGCCCGATCTGCAAAGAACTTGTAGATACATATTGCACATTCAATTAAATAGCATCAATAATTAACAGTCCACTTATGACAAGAGCCCAATGGCTGTATATGTACAACAGGTATATTAGCAATAAGTATGTAACAGGGTGTAAAAAGATATTAAAAAAAATATGGAGCTAAAATGGGACCTACAGTTATGGCCAAAAGTATTGACACCCCTGAAATTCTGTCAGATAATACTCAGTTTCTTCCTGAAAATGATTGCAATCACAAATTCTTTAGTATTATTATCTTCTTTTATTTTGTCTTCTATGAAAAAACACAAAAAGAATTGGATCTAATGCCACACCAAACATAAAAAAAGGTGGTGGACAAAAGTATTGGCACGGTTAGAAAAATCATGTGATGCTTCTTTATTTTTTGTGTGATTAACAGCACCTGTAACTTACCTGTGGCACCTATCAGGTGTTGGCAATAACTAAATCACACTTGCAGCCAGTTGACATGGATTAAAGTTGACTCAACCTCTGTCCTGTGTCCGTGTGTGTACCACATTGAGCATGGAGAAAAGAAATAAGACCAAAGAACTGTCTGTGTAAAAACGAAAGGGGTGGGGGACAAGAGGCGCAATAGTGCTCTATCACTAGCGACACTAAAGTGTAAAGGTGGTGCTATGGATCCACTCACCTGGTTCAGTTGTGTGACCTACAACTAGTTTGAAGGCATCAACAAATAAGCTGCTTCAGGACCTCCACCAACCACTCGCACGTGGAAAAACGTCCAGAGAAAAGTTGGGATTGAAGAGGTGTATCATGGTCCGCGCTGCTATACCCAAAGAAACACTCACATGGAAGGCAGGATTTCAAAAGCAGTTTCTTTCCTTTATTCCAACGCGTTTCAGTGCACAACCTGGCACCTTCCTCAGTGATCCCTTCCATGTGAGTGTTTCTTTGGGTATAGTAGCGCGGACCGTGATACACCTCTTCAATCCCAACTTTTCTTTGAAAGAACTGCCTGAGGACTTGAGAAACCAAATTGTGAGGAAGCATGAGCAATCTCAAGGCTACAAGTCCATCTCCAAAGACCTGAATGTTCCTGTGTCTGCCGTGAGCAGTGTTATCAAGAAGTTAAAGTCCATGGCACTGTGGCTAACCTCCCTAGATTTCGACAGAAAAGAAAAATTGAGAGATTTTAACGCAAGATTGTGCGGATGGTGGATAAAGAACCTCGAGTAACATCCAAACAAGTTCAAGCTGCCCTGCAGTCCGAGGGTACAACAGTGTCAACCCGTACTATCCGTCTGCGTCTGAATGAAAAGGGACTGTATGGTAGGATACCCAGGAAGAGTCCACTTCTTACCCTGAGACCTAAAAAAGCCAGGCTGTAGTTTGCCAAAACATACTTGAGAAAGCCTAAAACGTTTTGGAAGAATGTTCTCTGGTCAGATGAGACGCAAAAAGAGCTTTTTGGGCAAAGGCATCAACATAGAGTTTACAGGAGAATAAAAGAGGCATTCAAAGAAAAGAACACGGTCCTTACAGTCAAACATGGCGAAGGTTCCCTGATGTTTTAAGGTTGCTTTGCTGCCTCTGGCACTGGACTGCTTGACCGTGTGCATGGCTTTATGAAGTCTGAAGACTACCAACATATTTTGCAGCATAATGTAGGGCCCAGTGTGAGAAAGCTGGGTCTCCCTCAGAGGTCATGGGTCTTCCAGCAGGACAATGACCCAAAACACACTTCAAAAAGCACTAGAAAATGGTTTGAGAGAAAGCACTGGAGACTTCTAAGGTGGCCCAGCAATGAGTCCAGACCTGAATCCCATAGAACACCTGTGGAGAGCTCTAAAAATGGCAGTTTGGAGAAGACACCCTTCAAATATCGGGGACCTGGAGCAGTTTGCCAAAGAAGAATGGTCTAAAATTCCAGCAGAGCATTGTAAGAAACTCATTGATGGTTACCGGATGCGGTTGATCGCAGTTATTTTGGGTAAAGGTTGTGCAACCAAGTATTAGGCTGAGGGTGCCAATACTTTTGTCTGGCCCATTTTTGGAGTTTTGTGTGAAATGATCAAGGTTTTGATTTTTGCTTCATTCTCTTTTGTGTTTTTTCATTGAAGACAAATTAAATGAAGATAATAATACCAAAGAATTTGTGATTGCAATCATATTCAGGAAGAAACTGAGTATTATCTGACAGAATTGCAGGGGTGTGAATACCTTTGGCCACAACTGTATGTGCTATTACTATGTCTCTTTAGAACTCTGTTGGTATAATACCTTTATTTATATATATATATATATATATATATATATATATATATATATATATATATATATATATATATATATATATATATATATATATATATAATATAAAATATATCTCCATCCTGTTGGTATTGTACTTTTTATACACATTGACGTGTTAAGTATAATAAGGGTATGAAGCATATCACTAGGACATACAATAATATATTTATGATGGCCGCTAGTGACTAGTGAATCAAGAATATTCACTTACTAAAGGGGAGGTGCCTTCCAAAAGTGTTTTTCAACAATTGCAGAAATGTAAAGTATTAATGTTTTCATTTGTTTTTCCAATATTATCATATTTTTAAATATATATGAAAAATAATTTAAAGAGTTTGATATATTCCACTTTAAAACACTAGGTGGAGAAGCTGTTAAAACTTGTCATGAAAACCTAGTGTACAGCTGGCATGCAGTACGACTGCTGAAAATGTGGGCTGGATCTGCTCCATGTGTATGATGACATCTTCCCCCTCCCCTTCTGGGTGTTTACAAATGGATAAGAGACAAGTTTAGGATCACTCACAGATTAAAGCCATTTTGTTGTAGAAACAAAATGACACTGACACAAAACTGTATTCAGATCCTTATGCCAGCAAACTCAGTGAGAATTCTGATGTTTTGTGCATATGTTGCTTTTTTTTTCTTGCAGATTAGGTGCAAAAATAAATCTGCAACATGTCAATTATTGCAGCATTTTTCTACTCCAAATGCATGAAAAATACATCAAAAACTCATTGCGATTTTCTAGCAGGAGATGCAGACATTTATGCAAGCAAAGGGCATTTTCACACAGGGTGTTTTTATTTTCTGAAGCAAAAATTGATCTCTTGGAAGCAAAAGAAAATAATTTTTGCTGCAGAAAGTTAGCTGTTGTGTTTTTTTCCCTATTCCTTGTTTTCAACAGTTAAAAGTAGGGGACGTGGCCTGCAGCTCAAGATGAGAGGACGTGTTTAGCTTGAGCTTGAGCTCCTGCAGCCTCAACTCAAAACTCAACAGATAGCTAGCCTTTTATAGGCTAACTATCCAAAAAAGCTACATGACCCTTCAAGAGACCACCTGGATACTGCTTTGACCCTTGGTCTGGACTTTTTATCAGCTAAAATGCAGCTTTTCTCAGTGTAAGACTTTGTCTGAGTTTTCCGCCTGCTGAGGACACAGTTGGGGAAGGGAAGAGCTGCTGAGACCAGTGTTGCCTCTCTAGAGATCTGGTCTAACATTCTCTTGGCTCTACAACCTGTCATCTGACCTAAAGGATTATTGGAACTGGACCCTACAGCTGACTGCTGCACTATTTGAAAGAACAGTGTTTTTTATTCTTTCTCATCTGGACACAACACCTGCCTTTGGACCTGACAATCAGACGGACTGCTGGTTTGGCCCTCAGGTAACACTACTGTGGTGTGCCCTGAAGGGATGGACCTGTAAGTTGGTTTGGAGGGACCACCCTAAACCCTGATCTGACCCTTGGCTGAATGGGTCTGTTTAGCATAGCTAGAAAGGCAAGGACCGACTCTCCAGTGCAGTGGTATCAGTGCATCAGCGCTTTACTAAGGCTGCCTTCAGACTTGCAGATGCATCTGCAGCGTTTTGCAGATGCATCTGCATGCAGACCGCGGCCCCTATGTTTATAATGGAGCGCACGGCGGTCTGCAGATGCTTGCAGACCGCCGTGCGCTCTCATTGCCCGCCATTAGTGATCTGTGCGCATGCGGATGCCTGCGCACAAATCACACACTCTCGCCCGCACCAGGGACGCGACATGCTGCGTCCCGGGTGCGGACGCGGGACACCGGAAGGAGCAGATATGGTCCGCATCCGCACCCGAACGCAGCAAACGCTGCCAAACACAGGCACTATGCGTTTCCTATGTTAAACATAGGAACGCAGTGCGCATGCGTTTGAATGCGTATGGGAACGCAGCATAAGCTGCGTTCACATACGCAAATATAAAGGCAGCCTAACAGATAATAATTGCTCTACTTCACTGCTGGACTCAATCCCTTTGGCTGACCAGCGACAGATAATCAGACCCTTCTGGGATCTTGAAAACTGCTGCACAATTGTGATGTCACAGGGAGATTTTCCTGCTACTGTAGACTTTTGTTTGTCAGCGTGATCACTGCAGCTCTACCCCAAAATTCATCTTCTATCTGGATTCAGAAACTTTGGACATCGGGGTTTACCGCTCAAGATTTGGATTGGACACAACACAAAAGAAGACAGAAGAAGAGAATATTGGATTGTTTGAAGAAAAACCAGCTGACACAAGACTGAGGGCAAACTATACAGATTTGGCTGTGCTACAACGCTGAACATTTAACACTGCTCACAACCTCCTTTCAGGTTTCATTCTTAGACTGTGAGCCCTCGTGGACAGGGTCCCTGCCCCTCCTGTACCTGTACGTCCTGATCGCCTAGATTTATTGTACTTATTCTTGTCTCCCTCATCCTCATGTAAAGCGCCATGGAACCTAATGGCGCTATATAAATAAATAATAATTTAGGCTGGATGGTATAATCTAATATCTTCTGTCGGTCTTACTGTCCTCTCTCTGTCCTATTGTTTATTAGTTCAGCCTTTCTAATTTACCTCTCTTCCTTAGCAATCACTGTGAGTATAGGGGTTGCTAACAACTAAGCAGGGCTACGCAAGCAGCTATCAGTTTAGTGAAACAGTGCTCGCTCATAGTTACAGTCCTGCAGCATCCACAGCTCTGTGAATAGCTTTATCTAAGCCAGTTTAACAACCAATACAGCACCTGCTCCCAGACTGTTGGAATTGTTAAATGCTACATAGTCTAAATAGGTTTTATCTATAATTGTGTGTCCCCTCTTTCTTTCTGACCTCTGTTCTCCTGTTCTATTCTTACTCTGATTAACCTGATTTTTTCTGTAGAAACTAGGGTACAGCTAGGAGACTTAGTGTCTATTGTATTGTTGTCTAAACAAAAGCACTGAATTACTACACTTTGTTTTGTAAATAAGGAGAGTTGTCTGACATAAGGATTACCACTAATGATATAAGCATTTTAGGGATGTTACTCACACTGAGCCCTATAGTACATTTTGAATATTTGTCACATCAAGCTAACGTGACGACTGTTCTAGGCTGATGAAAAATGAGATTGAAGAAACTCATGTAAAAGATTGAAACCTCATTGATTAGTACACATAAATAGGCACTGTTAATTAGTGCTTATGAATTGAGAAAAAAGGAAGGTACATACAGAAATCTGCATGACACACTCCTTTTACTCCCTATTAATTCCTTTGATCCATCTTCAGACACTAAAGTGTCAGCTCTAAAGCATAATCACTAAAATACCTAAACAGCCATATTTTGGAAGTACACTGAGCTGTAGGCTGATTTTCTGCTAAGGGAAAAGAAAAAAAAAAAAAAAAAAAGCTTTAAATCTGATTTTCTAGCGAGTGTGAAACGAGCTGAGTGTGACAGAGCAAGTGCGACAGAAGTAAGTGTGTGACTTGTGATTCAGTGACTTTGGATTAAGGGAGTTTGGAAGGGAGGACTTACTGAATTGCTGGTTGTATTTAATTAATACTTTGCATTTCTTTTTACTTATCATTTCTGTCTGGTGCAATCCCCATTAGGAAATGAGCTCCATGATTGGCAATGCCATCCAGTGTACATCTTGCCACATGTATGCATTCCTTGACCAGCCGGTCGAGGGTGCATACTGCTGTGTGAGATGTGAGTACGTTGTGCATTTGGAAGCCCAGATACTGGATCTAAATGAACAACTGACAACGCTGAGATCCATAGACAATATGGAAAGGAGTCTGCTGCTCACTGAACAGCTGCTCAATGGGTTAGATGTGGGGGAGGATGGTAGTATGGAGCTGCAGGACCGTGAGGTAGCCAGCTGGGTGACAGTTAGAAGGCGGGGTAGAGGGAAGGGTGCCAGGGAGGCTAGCCCTGATCTGGCACACCCCAATAAATTTGCTATGTTGGCAGATGAGAGGGGGGTGCGAGTTCACGGATAGCACTGCTGCAGCAGGGCATGACCTCTGAAAGCCAGAGGAGTGTCTGCTTCAGTAAGGGGGAAAACAGGAGAGAAGGGCAGGCCAGACAGGTGCTGGTAGTGGGGGACTCAATTATTAGGGGAATAGATAGGGCAATCTGTCACAAAGACAGGGATCGTCGAACAGTGTGCTGCCTACCTGGCGCTCAAGTCCGGCAAATCGCTGACCGGGTTGACAGATTACTGGGAGGGGCTGGTGAGGACCCAGCGGTCATGGTGCACATTGGCACAAATGACAAAGTTAGAGGTAGGTGGAAGGTCCTTAAAGATGATTTCAGGGAATTAGGCTGCAAGCTTAAGGCAAGGACCTCCAAGGTAATATTCTCTGAAATACTGCCTGTACCACGTGCCACACCAGAGAGGCAAAGGGAGATTAGGGAGATAAATAAGTGGCTCAGGAATTGGTGTAGGATGGAGCGGTTTGGGTTCCTGGAGAACTGGGCCGACTTCTCTGTTGGCTACAGGCTCTATGCTAGGGACGGGCTGCACCTCAATGGGGAGGGTGCAGCTGTGCTGGGGGAGAAAATGGCTAGCAGGTTGGAGGAGTGTTTAAACTAGGGATTGGGGGGAGAGGGTATTCATTGTATAGGAGGGGAAGATAGTGTAAATAGTAACCTGGGCACAAGTAATAAAATTGGGGGTGGCATGGGGGGTGGGGTTAGAACAGTCAATCTAGTAGGAAGGAATAGAGGTAAAGAGAGATGCATAAAGTGCATGTACACTAATGCCAGAAGCCTCACCAACAAAATGGAGGAATTAGAATTGATTTTGTTGGAAAATAATTATGACATGGTGGGGATTTCAGAGACTTGGCTGGACGAGAGCCATGACTGGGCTGTTAATTTACAGGTCTATTGTCTGTTCAGAAATGACCGCACAAATAGGCGGGGAGGAGGTGTATGGTTATACGTAAAATCATCCTTAAAACCCATCCTGCGTGATAATATAGGTGAATCTAATAGAAATGTAGAGTCCCTGTGGGTGGAGATAAGGGGAGGGGGAAAAAATAATAAATTACTGATAGGGGTTTGTTATAAGTCCCCAACAATAATGGAAGTGGAGGAGAATATCCTCATAAAGCAAATAGATGAAGCAGCGACTCAGGGAGAAGTCATTATTATGGGGGACTTCAACTACCCTGAAATACATTGGGGATCAGAAACTTGCAGTTCCAGCAAGGGTAATAAGTTTTTGAAAACTATGAGAGACAATTACCTTTCACAACTGGTTCAGGACCCAACAAGAAGGGGGGCACTGCTGGACCTAATATTAACCAACATGCCAGACCGCATATCAAATATACGGGTTGGAGGTCACTTGGGTAATAGTGATCATAACTTAATAAGCTTTCAAGTATCCTTTACTAAGACGTGTAGTAGAGGGGCTACAAGGACACTAAACTTCAGGAAGGCAAATTTCCAACGGTTGAGAGATAATCTTAGTGCAATAAACTGGGACTATGTCCTGAGACATAAAAGTACACAACACAAATGGGAGATGTTTATTAGCATCCTGAATAGGACCTGTGCACAATATATACCCTATGGGAATAAGCATGCTAGAAATCGGAGGAAACCACTATGGCTAAATAAAGCGGTAAGAGGTGCAATATGTGACAAAAAGAAAGCATTTAGGGAATTAAAGCAAGTAGGTAGTGATGAGGCATTAAATAAATACAGAAAATTAAACAACATTTGTAAAAAGCAAATCAAGGCAGCAAAGATTGAGACAGAGAGACTCATTGCCAGAGAAAGTAAAAAGAATCCCAAAATATTTTTTAACTACATAAAAAGTAAGAAACTAAAAATTGATGGTGTTGGCCCCTTTAAAAATAGTCTGGGTGAAATGGTGGATGAGGATGAGGAAAAAGCCAATATGCTAAATGACTTTTTTTCAACAGTATTTACACAAGAAAATCCCATGACAGACAATATGATCAGTGATAACAAAAATTCTCAATTAAATGTCACCTGCTTAACCCAAGAGGAAGTACGGCATCGTCTAAAAATCACTAAAATGGACAAATCCCCGGGCCCGGATGGGATACACCCCAGAGTGCTGCAGGAATTAAGTACTGTCATAGATAGACCATTATTTTTAATATTTAAAGATTCCATAATAACAGGGTCTGTACCACAGGACTGGTGTATAGCAAATGTGGTGCCAATATTCAAAAAGGGGACAAAAACTGAACTTGGAAATTATAGGCTAGTAAGCTTAACCTCTACTGTGGGTAATATCCTAGAGGGTTTTCTAAGAGATGCTATACTGGAGTATCTGAAGAAAAATAACCTCATGACCCTTTATCAGCATGGTTTTACGAGGGACCGTTCCTGTCAAACTAATCTAATAAGCTTCTATGAAGAAGTAAGTTCTGGACTGGACCAAGCAAATGCAGTGGATGTGGTGTATATGGACTTTTCAAAAGCTTTTGATACGGTGCCACACAAAAGGTTGATACATAAAATGAGGGCAATGGGGATAGGGGAAAATGTGTAAGTGGGTTAAGAACTGGCTTAGTGATAGGAAACAAAGGGTGGTTATTAATGGAACACACTCAGAATGGGTCACAGTTAACAGTGGGGTACCACAGGGGTCAGTGTTGGGCCCGCTTCTATTTAATATATTTATTAATGACCTTGTAGGGGGCAAACAGAGTAGAATCTCAATATTTGCGGATGAACCTAAACTCTGCAGGGTAATCAATACAGAGGAGGACGATTTTATATTACAGGAGGATTTATGTAAACTAGAAGCTTGGGCTGCTAAATGGCAAATGAGCTGTAATGGGGATAAATGTAAAGTCATGCACTTGGGCAGAGGAAACAAAAGGTATAATTATGTGCTTTATTGTAAAACACTGGGCAAAACTGTCACTGAAAAAGACCTGGGTGTATGGGTTGATGACAAACTCACATTTAGTGGCCAGTGTCAGGCAGCTGCTGCAAAGGCAAATAAAATAATGGGATGCATTAAAAGAGGCATAGATGCTCATGAGGAGAACATAATTTTACCTCTATACAAGTCACTAGTGCGACCACACTATACTGTGTACAATTCTGGTCTCCGGTGTATAAGAAAGACATAGCTGAACTAGAGCGGGTCCAGAGAAGAGCGACAAAAGTCATTAGAGGACTAAGGGGTCTGCAATACCAAGACAGGTTATTAAGCTTGGGGTTATTTTTTTTTTTTTTTTTTGGTAAATCAATTTTTATTTAGAAAAACATGAATAAACATTAATAACACTGAGGTTACAACTCCGAAACAAAATGTTTCTTTTGAACAACTCACAATCCACAATGTAACTGTATTTATACATTAAAAGTGAGCAAATCAATAAGCAATATAAGTAAAGTGGGTAATATCCAACTAACCCACTATTTATATGATGAACAAATACTGGATTAATACCCATAAGAACTAAGAGGGAGGAAACAAGGGAAGAGAGGCAAAAAGAAAGGAGAGATATAGAACTCGTAAGGAATATATAGAAAGAGTAAAGAAGAGAAAGGAAGAAAAAGAAAAAAGGGAAGGAAAGGACTTAGTCGACAAGCATCTAGATAAGTAGACCTTGCACAAACTATTATATCTTGAAATGATGTATACATTTGGATATGTTGTATATTTCTCAGATAATCTTGTTAGCCTCTGTGAGCCATGTACGCATCTCTGGAGACTCCCGATACATTATCCAGGGGGACCAGGTTTTGCAATGTCTGTCAATGAATTGTGGATCAAATATCGAGAAGTTGATTAATTCCTCTAGTCTACACACTTTATTCAGTTCCTCTATTAGATCCATATGCGAGGGAGATACCATCTGTTTCCAATGAGTTGAGATTAGGTGTCTAGCACCAGTGAGGAAATGTCTCAGTAAACCTTTTTTAAATTTGGATAAAGACATATTCGAACAGTTCAGTAGAGCCAGCTCTGGCGTTAGTGTTATTTTCACAGACGTGACTCTCTGATATAGGTCCGCCAACCCGGCCCAGAACACACCTATGAGCGGACAACTCCACCAGATATGAATATAGGAACCCACTCCCCCACATCCCCTCCAACACAAAGGTGACGATTCTGGATAGATTCTGTTTAGATCCTCCGGCATCTGTACCACCTCGCCACCACCCTGTAATTTCTATCCTGCGCATCAGCTGAGACAGAAGCTTTATTGGAGAAGGTGAATATATTTTCCCACTCGTGTGGGGTGAGGGTTCTCTCCAGATCCGACTCCCACCTGCGCACAAACGGAAGATCTCTGGATGTTCTTTCTATTTCAGTGTCCCGAAACCAATTATATAGTACTGATACTACGTGCTCCAAGGGTACACCCTCCCTGCATCTCCGCTCAAACACAGTCAAGGAACGAAATACTAAGTCTTGCTTAAGCGATTTTATGTAGCTTACTAATCGGGCGTGTAACAACCAGGCATCGGGTGGTGGTTCTTCATCAGGGTACATGGCAGGTAGAGTTTTAACATTGACAGGCGTCATATAGTTGAAAATTGTCGGGTGTGTGCTTTTAGAAATGTTTAGAAAAAGAGATCTGCCCTCCTCAACTGGAAATTGAGGGTTCCCAAATATGGGTGTCATAGGGCTCGGCCAGGACGTTAAATGTAGATGAGGATTTTTACTGCGGAGGAAAAATTGTAGTTGGGAGGTGACGAACGGTGCATCTCTAAGCATAGTCAAACTCTCCCACCACACCAAGGCCTGAGGGGGGTTAGCCGAGAACAAAGTCTCAGCCTCCACCCATCGCTTCTTGTCTGATTGTCTAAACAAATCCAGAATGCACCCCCCCAGAGTAGCTGAGTGATAAGTTGAGAAGTCTGGTAACCCCAAGCCCCCTCTTTTTATGGGTCTACATAGAGTGCGGAAAGAGATTCTTGGCCTTTTATGAGACCATATAAAATTCAATATTTTAGATTTTAATCTGGAAAAGTAGGCCGCAGGGAGTCTTAAGGGGATGGTTTGGAAATAGTAAAGAATACGTGGGAGGAGGTTCATTCCCACCGCATGAATCCGTCCTAACCATGAAAGAGGTAATTTGTTCCACTTCACCAGATCTGCTTCAATTCTAGACATCATTGGAAGGAAATTCGTTTTGTAAAGTTCCGCAGGGTCACGGGTTATTTTGATGCCAAGATAGGGTAGGGAATCTCCTGACCACTTAAATGAAAAATCTTCTTTCAGGAGTTGGGATACCAGGTGTGGGAGTGATACGTTTAGTATCTGTGACTTGGACATGTTGACTTTTAGGTTGCTTAAGAGGCCATATTTACTTAGTTCCGACATAATGTTTGGGATGCTGATCAGGGGATTGGTAATATATAAGAGGAGGTCATCAGCAAAGAGAGCTACTTTATGTTCTCTCGCTCCCTCGCCCACACCCCTTATGGAGGGATTGCCCCTGAGCGACGAGGCCAGCGACTCCATACAGATTATATATAAAAAGGGGGACAGAGGACAGCCCTGTCTAGTGCCGTTCTTAATTGTGAAAGGCTCAGACAGGGAACCATTAACCCTGATTCGTGCTGTGGGATTAGTATATAGAGCATTGATACTGTGGAGAGTGGGGTCCGTGAGTCCCAGATATCGCAGAGACTCCATCATGAACACCCAGTGTACCCTGTCGAAGGCCTTCTCTGCGTCCAACGACAGGATACACATGGGTAGTCCACGTCTCCTGGCTCCATCTATCAGGGCAATGGATCTGATGGTATTGTCCCTCGCCTCGCGCCCAGGGACAAATCCCACCTGGTCAGCATTTATCAGTTCTGGGAGATACAGTTTTAGTCTATTTGCTATCACTTTAGAATAGATCTTAATGTCTATATTGATTAGGGATATAGGGCGGTAATTCCCATAAAGAGAGGCATCTTTATCTGGCTTTGGGATGACAACCACATGCGCCATCAGAGCCTGCGGCGGAAATGTTTAACCTCCTGCCACTGCGTTGCAGACCTCAAGAAATTTGGGAGCCAACGTCGACTGGAACCTCTTATAAAAGCTTACGGAAAACCCATCAGGGCCTGGACATTTCCCCACTTTCAAGGATTTGATACAGTCTTCGATTTCATTGATCGAGAACTTGCTGGCCATCGCGTCTATAGCGGATTGCTGCAAAGTAGGCATTCCACATTTTCTTAGATACGAGGCCATTTTCTGTCTCAGGAGGGGTAGAGGCATGTCTTTGTAAGGTCCCTTCAGATTATATAGTTCAGAGTAAAACTGACGAAAACCTGCCAGGATGTCTCTCGTTCTGTGAACCACCTTCCCTGCAGAGTCTCTCATGTGTAGTATCATAGACCTATTCTCTCTGCGGTTAAGAGCTCTAGCTAACAGTTTACCCCTTTTATTACCTAGATAATAAAAACGGGAGTTAAGTCTGTTTTGGAATAGCCTGTCCTTTGCGTCTAATATGTTTAAGAGTTTGTATCTGGCAGTAGAGAGGGAGGCGAGTGTCTCTGAGGAAGAGTCTGTCTTATGCTGGGCCTCAAGAGTGGAGATCAATTTCAACAAGTGATTTATTTCGTTTGCTCTGGCTTTTTTAAGACGTGATCCATGAGAGATGAAAAGCCCCCTGAGGACACATTTGAGAGCCTCCCATTTTGTCGCTTCAGGGGTAGAATCTGTCTCGTGGGCCACGTAGAATTCAGAAATGGCTTTATCAATATCTGCAACACACGTGGGGTCACGCAGCAGATTCTCATTTAAACGCCAGGAGTATTCCCTGGGAGTGTCCGCACACAGACCCAGGGATAGGTACACCGGAGCATGATCCGAGAGTAGAATATTATCTATATCTGAACGCAGGTGGGAGTCTAACAGGGAGTGGGATATATAGAATCTGTCGATCCTAGAATAGTTGGAGTAAACTGCCGAGAAGTATGTGTAGTCTCGGGTTTCTGGATTCAGTATGCGCCAGGCATCTACCAGTGAGAGTCCCTCCCATTGTTTCCCAAGGCGGTGGAGAGATGGCACAGATTGGCTGGGCTTACCCCTGGAGACATCTAGAAAAGGGTCAGCTGGGTAGTTGAAATCACCGCCCAAGATGATCTGGGCCGAGTCAGCGAAGCCATGTAACTCCGACTTGAATCCCACACCGAACTGTCGTATCTTCCTATTTGGAAAGTAGACATTTGCAATAACATAAGTACGATTAGAAACTGATACCATGAGGAATATATAACGACCCATTGGGTCTATTTTTTGTTTCAATATAGAGGGAACAAATGACTTGTGAAATCCAATGGAAACTCCTTTTGATTTCGACTCAGGGTTGGTGCTATGGAACCACAGGGATAGAAGGGTGATTCGCATTTAGGCACCGACCCAGAGCGAAAATGGGTTTCCTGGAGCATCAGGACGTGTACCCTTCTTTTGTGAGCTGAATACAGAACCTGACGCCTTTTTTGTGGGATATTCAGCCCTCTCACATTGAATGAGCAGAATTTTAATTCAGCCATAATCATCAGCTACCACTACTCCTGATGTATAAGCAAGGTTAACTTCGTCCCTAAAAGAGAAATTAGATAGAGGGGAATGTAGAAAAGGAAAGAATAGATTTAGAGAAAGAATAAAGGTTAGGTGCATATTATAGATCAACATTATTACAAAAAACAAAAAACTCGTCTTGTGCAGTTTAAGACAGAATTTCATCTGTCTAGCACACATGGGGGATTTCGGGAGCCAAAGAGGTGGCCGCTCCTGCTTCCCGTTACATCCCCAAAAACCACTTTAACTGGATAACCAATGTTCAACACCGCCGACTTTTAATGTGCCGGTCGGCTCATCAGGGAGGGGTGTGGGGTGGGGGTAATGGGAAGATGAGGGCAAAGGGATTGGGGAGGGAGGGGGAGGAAAGGGGGGGGGGTATAGGGTCGGAGGGGTAAGAAAAGGGTGGTCTGAAGGGTCGAAGAGGCTGGGGAGGGGGGGGGGGGGGGGGGGAGAGTGCCGGTATAATCGAAAGGACAGGAACATGTAGTCATGGTAGGGGTTCAGGCCACTTCAGGTCATGGTCGCAAATGTACAGAGCCAAAGACTTCAGGAATTCGGATTCGCCTGGCTCCGCGGTCTTAGCCTGTCCTGCCATCTAAGAGGGGGTGCAGGCAAATGATGAGACGGAGGCCAGTCAGGTAGATCAATTGGAGGGAGATCAAAGGTCTTCAGAAACGCAGGGAGGTCCCCAATTCTGCGGAACGAGGCTGATTTTCCATCCCTGTGGGCTAGCAATTGGAAGGGGAAACCCCATCTGTAGACAATGCCGCTGTCCTTAAGAAGGGTCAAAAGAGGTCTCAAACCCCTTCTTTGTTGCAGAGTGCGTCTCGCCAAATCTGGAAACAGAGTGATCTCAGCGTCCAGGAACCTAATGGGGCCTTGCTGTCTAGCCTCCTGCATAATGGCCTCTTTGGTGGTAAAATAGTGCAGGCGGCAGATTACATCTCGAGGTCTAGCTTCAGCAGATGGCCGAGGAGCAAGGGCTCTATGAACTCTGTCCATAACAATCTCTGAATCTGTAGGTTCCCTCAGAATGGTGTTGAATAGCTGCTGTACTTTTGATTTTAGATCTACTGGAGAGATAGATTCAGGGAGCCCCCTTATGCGCACATTGTTCCTCCTATTTCTGTTCTCTATGTCTTCTTGCCCATAAAGAATGTCCTCAATCATAGTAGTGTGCATCTCCAATAACTCTCTGTGTGCCTGCAGCTCAGTTAATGCACCCTCCTGCACAGCCTCCACATCTTCTATACGTGCAGTAAACTCAGTTTTAAGGGTCTGCAGCTCTCTCCTGTATGAGCCCTCCAGCCTGCTAGCCAGCCTGTCCAGGTCCCTCTTTGTAGGGAGAAGTTTTAAGAGTTTACTTAGCTCAGTGGGGGGCAGGTTAGCAGCGTCCTCCATCTGTGCTGAATCATCATCAGAGTCTTGCTGCAGTGGAGTGTAGCGGCTGCCTCGGTCGCTGGATTCCCGCGCTCCATGTCCACTGTGCTGGGAAGGCGCCGCCATTTTAGCTCCGCTGTGAGTGTGGCTAGAAGAGCTGGAGGAACGGAGAAAGCGGTCTAGATTGCCGCTTTTGCTGGGGAGATCGGTGCCGGAGGCTCCCTGTGACTTCCTTGTCCTGCCCATATGAGTGGAACCGGCGGTGAGGAGGTAGTAATGACGGTTTATGGGGAGTCAGGAGCGGAGCGGCTCAGACGTGCGTCCTACTCCTTCATCAGCTGGCCACGCCCCTCAGCTTGGGGTTATTTAGCTTGGAAAAACGAAGGCTTAGGGGTGAAATTATAATGTATAAATATATGAGGGGACAGTACAGAGAACTTTCTAATGATCTCTTTACTCTTAGGCCTGAGACTGGGACAAGGGGGCATCCTCTACGTCTGGAGGAAAGAAGGTTTAATCATAATCACAGACGCGGATTCTTTACTGTAAGAGCAGTGAGACTATGGAACTCTTTGCCACATGATGTTGTAATGAGTGAGTCACTACTAACATTTAAGAAGGGCCTGGATGCCTTTTTTGAAAACTATAATATTACCAGTTATACATACTAGATTCTTTGATAGGGCGTTGATCCAGGGAACTAGTCTGATTGCCGTACCTGGAGTTAGGAAGGAATTTTTTCCCCCAATGTGGAGCTTAGTGTTGCCACATGGTTTTTTTTTTGCCTTCCTCTGGATCAACATGTTAGGCTATGGGTTGAACTAGATGGACTTAGTCTTCCTTCAACCTTAAAAACTATGTTACTAAGTTACTATAAAGTGACCATATACAGAGTTGCTATGCAATTCATAATCTTAGGATAACCAGAGACAAAAGCACCTAAACAATAGAGGGAACTCCTTGAGTGTTTATCTCCTTTTAAATAATACTGCTTTTATATACCTCTCATCCTGAAACCTTTCCCTTGTATTTTTAATTACACCTCTACCTTATTCTTTCTTGTTATTATTATTATTTTTTTTTTTCCATTTATTCCAACTTATCTTTTGCCATAAGACTTTAATGTCCTTGTGTTCATTGGAAAAATCTCATGTATATGTGTTCAAGTTGTAGAAGTGCTAGCCATATATATATCTACTTTGAGCCCGGACATATATATACGCATATACTGTTAAGCGTTCTTGAAAGGGGGGAAAGCAAAGTATTGAATTCAATCTATTCTAAATTGGAGTCGCTTACTTCTCCTTTTCTCTTACATACATATATACCCTTGTACCTCATCATAAACATATTTTAAGCTATTATATATATATATATTCGACAATATTCACTTTACTCTAACCACTCTGTCCTGTTTGTTGAGAATCATTATCTATTCTCACTTTGGGAGGAACATTAATCTTTACAATGGCCCCTCTAAATCTAAATCTGTTAAGACTTCCTCTGAAAAGACAAAGGGAACTCACAAAGATCCTCCAATCTCTAGTAATAAACCCAGAGAGAGGCCAAGATCCCCATGTGAAACTTCAGCTAAGAATACCCAGCCTCAAGACTGGAACTCTACTGAGGAAGTAGAATGCTCACGGAGTCTCATCAAACAACAAAAAAGAGGAAAGAGAGAGAATCAAATATCTACCACTGGTTTTGTTTGAGGTAGTTTAAGTGCTCGGTAGAGGAGGACTCCTCACCTTTGGTGAGACCACTGAAACAAAGAAGCAGGAGAGACGAGTCACCCCATCCAGACACAGAAGACCCCCTAATATAATTGGGAACAGCCCATAGGCCAAAAAATTTTTATGGGGTTATTTACAGCTTTTAAAAACTCCATGAAGATAGACACAAAAAAGATCTAGATAGGAGATTTAATAGGCTTCAATCCTCTATTGATTCCATTTCAAGTAGAATGGAGAAAAACGAGGCTGAGGTCTTTGAACTAGTGAAAACTACTGAAAAGCTTGAAAAAGAACAACACCGTATGAGGGAAGAACTTAAAACTATTAAATCCAAGATGGCAGACCTAGAGGACAGGGACAGGCGACAGAACTTGAAACGGAGAGCGATCCCTGAGTCTATTTAAGAACGACCAATTAAGCCCTTACGTAAAAGATTTACTGAAAAAGTCCTTACCTTCCCTAACAGACTTGGATGTTACCTTTGTTAGAGTCCATAGACTCCCAAAGACCAAGCAAATCACGTCAGATTCACCAAGAGATGTAATTGTAAAGGTTCATTTCTTTCACACCAAAGACATATTAACGGAATTTTTAAGCTCCAATTAAAACCTACCCCACCCCTATGGAAATATAAAAATCTTTGCAGACCTTTCAAAGGAAACTATGTTGCAAAGGAAAAATCTTGCAAGAATTACTGAGGTCCTTCGTCAAAAACACCTCCTATATAGATGGGGATTTAACCCTACTAAGGTGTTATTTTCATTCCAGGGACGGACTGTCACTATATCCAACACAGAAGAGGGTCTCCAGACTTCAAGAGAACTCGGGATAATTATTTCTTGAGAGGGTCGTCCTAAAGAAAGGAGTTGAGGTTTTGGGCTAGAACTTAAGCCCCCACCTAGATAAGTTAGTTCCTACGATAGTAGAGCCTCTAGAGGAACGATTCACCATTAGTTAGATTAGGTTAAGTTAGTTTAGAGACAACTGTTAAGACAACTAAAATTTGTTGTTTTTTACTTCACATGGACTATTTTAGACTAGTAAATTAGATATAAGAAATTCATTATGTCACTAAAGGTACCTTTACACGTCGCAACATTGCATGCAATTTCACTTGCAACTTACTGGTTGCAGTGAAATCATGGACACATTGTTCCATTTTTTGCCGTGTACAAATGTAACAATGTGTCCATGATTTCACTGCAACCAGTAAGTTGCAAGTGAAATTGCATGCAATGTTGCGACGTGTAAAGGTACCCTAACTCATTTTTTCCCAATTCTGAAACACTGTATCCTACTGAAAAAAACCATTATCAACACCATCCCCCATGTCAATTAAAATTATATCTCATAACGTTAATGGACTCAACAGCCCAAGAAAGAGATATTTAGCATGGAATCAGATTAAAGACTCTAGAGCTGACGTCATTGGCCTACAAGAAATGAAATTTGCAGCAGATAACCATCCCAATTTCTCAAATAAAGACTTTCCTAATACTTATTACGCCTCTAACCCAAAGAAAAAACGTGGAGTAGCTATCCTTATAAAAAATAGTCATATTTGAGGAAATTTTGAAATTGGCTGACGAGGAGGGAGATATTTAATCCTATTATGTAAGATAAACAATGTAGACTTTACCCTAGTTAATGTTTATGTCCCTAACAAGGGCCACATAACCTTTTTGAATAAAATCATGAATCTCATCCATCAAAATAAGAAGGGCAAATTGATTTTATTTGGTGATTTCAACATGGTGCCTAATGCTCTAATGGATTCTTCAACCAGAACTAGGCAGTTTATTCCTAATTTAGAACAATGGCTTAGCAAGAACTAATTATTTGATGTATTCAGATGCCTCAACTCCTCTTCTTTAGAATACACCCATTATTCAGGAAGGCACAACTCTTACTCACGCATAGATCTGGTACTGACAGATATATTCTCACTAACCAAATTTAAATCAGTACAGATAGAGCCGAGGATATGGTCAGACCATGCCCCAATCCTATTTGAAATAGTTATTGGTCCAGTTTTATCAGAGGATAGGCTATGGAGAAGTAATAGTTACCTGTTTAATCATCTCAAATATAAAGTTGAAATAGAAAACTCAATTAAACACTATTTTAGGGAGAATGATTTAGGAGATACCCAAATTTATCTAGTTTGGATGACTTTTAAAGCGGTATTACGGGGCCGGCTTATCCAACTAAACGCCCAACTAAAGAAAACTAATAGAGACAGGACAGTCGAAATTACCAAGGTAATTACTTCTCTGGAGGGGAAATTTTTTAACAACCCTTCACCAGAATTACAAAGTCAGATCCTCAATCTAAGACAGAAACTTAAAACACTCCTGTCTGAAGAATTTGACAAAGTTACCCAAAGGATTAAAACAAATTACTATTTATCAAACAATAAACCGACCAAAGCCTTTGCTGCCAGACTTAAACACTTCAGACAAAAAACTAAGATACCCCAAATTAAAAATAAAGATGGACAACTAGTTAAACACCCCAAGGAAATCACCAACACCTTTGCTGAGTTTTATAAAAATCTATACAATCTTAAAAATGATCCTAATTCTTCAAACCCCTCTGGAGAGGCGATAGATTCCTTTTTAAACTCCGTTAAACTCACTTCTCTTTCTCAATCTGAACTAGATGATTTGAACTCCCCATATACTAAGCTAGAAATTTCTACCTTAATTACAAATCTTAAAAACGGGAAATCACCCAGTCCGGACGGGTTTCAAAACGAGTTTTATAAAAGCTTTGAGGATTTGTTGGTAGACCCCTTAACCAAATTAGCGAATAAATCCGCGGTTGAGGGTCACTTGCCTGCTAAGATGTTGGATGCTCTAGTGATTGTCCTCCCCAAAGATAAAGGCGATCCAAATGACACAAAAAAATTACAGAACCATATCCCTTTTGAATAGCAACACCAAAATACTAGCTACCGTATATACTCGTGTATAAGCCGACCGTGTATAAGCCGACCCCCCTACTTTTGCCCCCCAAAAACTGGGGAAACTTATTGACTCGCGCATAAGCCGAGGGTGGACTCCAGCACAGGTATACAACCCCCAGCAGTGAGGTATACAGCAGCTTCCCCAGTGGTAGTATACAGCAGCAGCTCCAGTGGTAGTATACAGCAGCAGCCCCAGTGGTATATACAGCAGCAGCCCCAGTGGTAGTATACAGCAGCCCCAGTGGTAGTATACAGCAGCCCCAGTGGTAGTATACAGCAGCCCCAGTGGTAGTATACAGCAGCCCCAGAGGCATATGCAGCCCCAGAGGCATATGCAGCCCCAGAGGCATATGCAGCCCCAGAGGCATATGCAGCCCCAGAGGCATATGCAGCCCCAGAGGCATATGCAGCCCCAGAGGCATATGCAGCCCCAGAGGCATATGCAGCCCCAGAGGAATATGCAGCCCCAGAGGCATATGCAGCCCCAGAGGCATATGCAGCCCCAGAGGCATATGCAGCCCCAGAGGCATATGCAGCCCCAGAGGCATATGCAGCCCCAGAGGCATATGCAGCCCCAGGAGGTATATGCAGCCCCATATGCAGCCCCAGGAGGTATATGCAGCCCCATATGCAGCCCCAGAGGTATATACAGCCCCATATGCAGCCCCAGAGGTATATACAGCCCCAGAGGTATATGCAGCCCCATATGCAGCCCCAGAGGTATATACAGCCCCATATGCAGCCCCAGAGGTATATACAGCCCCAGAGGTATATGCAGCCCCATATGCAGCCCCAGAGGTATATACAGCCCCATATGCAGCCCCAGGAGGTATATGCAGCCCCATATGCAGCCCCGGAGGTATATACAGCCCCATATGCAGCCCCAGGAGGTATATACAGCCCCATATGCAGCCCCAGGAGGTATATGCAGCCCCCCCCCCATCTATATACAGGCCCCCCCCGCCGCAATCCTGTAAAGGAAGAGATTAGTATACTTATCCCTCCGCTGTCCCGCTGCCGCTGTCCCGCCGCCGCTCCTCCATCTTCATCCAGCGTCTTCCGTCTTCTTTCAGCTTCCTCCTGTGTCGCACCGGCAATGACGTCATTGCCTGCGACCATCGGAGGAACCCGGAAGAAGACGGAAGACGCTGGATGAAGATGGAGGAGCGGCGGCGGGACAGCGGCAGCGGGACAGCGGAGGGATAAGTATACTAATCTCTTCCTTTACAGGATTGCGGCGGGGGGGACCTGTATATAGATCGGGGCACTGTATACTGTATACATTGTATACAGTATACAGTGACTCGCGTATAAGCCGAGGGGTAACTTTTCAGCCCAATTTTTGGGCTGAAAAACTCGGCTTATACGCGAGTATATACGGTAAATTAGCAGCTCAAAGACTTCAGCTTGTAATTCAAAGACTAATTAACCCAGATCAAGTGGGATTCATTCGGGGGAGAACGGCATCGGATGCCACAAGAAGAGCATTAAATCTCATCTCAATTATAGATAACAAGAAAACTCTGGCGGTACTGTTGGCCCTTGACGCGGAAAAGGCTTTCGACAGGGTAAATTGGTTTTATATGTTCAAAACGCTTGAAAAATTTGGATTACATGGTAGAATTATTAATATTATCACAGCAATGTACTTGAATCCATCAGCCTGGGTATATGCAAATAATTTTCTATCAACAAAGTTTTTCTTATCCAACGGAACCAGACAAGGATGTCTCCTTTCCCCTATTCTCTTTGCACCATTTATTGAGCCTTTGGCTGAAAAAATTAGGTCTGACTCGCATATAGAAGGAATTAAATTTAAACAAACTTGCTCCAAAATCTCACTGTTTGCAGACATTTTACTTACATGACAAACCCCCTTTCCTCGCTCAATTATTTAAACTCATTGATTAAAGTGTTTGCTGATATATTGTTTTACAAAATTAACTTCACAAAAACTCGATGCATGATTTTTAATTTGGATAATGATATGACAAGCACTTTAAAGACAAAATTCGACTTTAATTGGCAATCCCATCAGATTTCATACTTGGGTATCTTACTAACAAGATCTCCCTCGTCTACGGTCAATGAAAACCTAACAGTCCTTCACAAGTCCCTTCAGACAGAATTAATACATTTAAACAAAGTGGTCCTTTCCTGGTTGGGAAAAATCATTTCCTATAAGATGATGGACCTCCCTAGATTTTTATATGTAATTTGCTGTATCCCAATAACAATATCTAAAACACAGGTTTAGCAAGTTCCAAATACAATTAAGACTATTCATTTGTAGCAAAAATAAACCCAGAGTTTCAACCATCATTCTAGAAAAACATAAGAGACGGGGCGGACTCGGAGTTCCAAATCTTTTTAGCTACTACCAAGCAACTATCTTGAAACTTTCAAATGGTTGGCTGCTGGAAGATAATTCTATCCCATGGGTTTCTCTAGAAAAGGCCCGATTAAACGATAACTTGAAACTTGTTACTACAGCATATCTAATAGATCTCAACAAATCTCCACCAAATTTACAAACGCCTAAAGCAGTTATTAACGCCTGGAGAAATCTCCTTAAAAAAAACAAAATCAAGATTTACAGAAATGCAACTTAGCTTTCTTCCACTTCGTATTTTGGAGATACTAATTCCTGCCAATAAAGCTCATTTGAATTTGAATTGAATTGACAGTACACATGGTGAAAGAGACCAGTTAAAGGGGAATCGAGAGAGGGAGCATCCAATAGGGGGAGAGAAAGTGTCCGACGGGGGGAGAGAGGGAGGGAGGGAGCGCCTGACGGGGAGAGAGAGAGAGGGAGGGAGGGCCCGACAGGGAGAGAGAGGGAGGGAGGGCCCGACGGGGGGAGAGAGGGAGGGAGGGAGCGCCCAACGGGGAGAGAGAGGGAGCTCCTGCCCTCTGGCTCCTCCATGCTCCGCTCCCTCCTACCCTGCCTCCCCGTCCCTCCTACCCCCTCCTCCGCCTCACCCCCGCTCCCTCTCCCCCCCCCCCTCCTCCCCGCTCCCTCCTACCCCTCACCCCCCTGCCTCCCCGCTCTCTACCCCTCCTCCCCTGCCTCCCCGGCTCCCTCCTACCCCTCCCCCCCTGCCTCCCCGGCTCCCTCCTACCCTTCCCCCCCTGCCTCCCCGGCTCCCTCCTACCCTCCCCCCTGCCTCCCCGGCTCCCTCCTACCCTCCCCCCCTGCCTCCCCGGCTCCCTCCTACTCCCTCTCCCCCCCTGCCTCCCCGGCTCCCTCCCTCCTACTCTCCCCCCCTGCCTCCCCGGCTCCCTCCTACTCCTCTCCCCCCCTGCCTCCCCGGCTCCCTCCTACTCCTCTCCCCCCCTGCCTCCCCGGCTCCCTCCTACTCCTCTCCCCCCCTGCCTCCCCGGCTCCCTCCTACTCCTCTCCCCCCCTGCCTCCCCGGCTCCCTCCTACTCTCCCCCTGCCTCCCCGGCTCCCTCCTACTCCTCCTCCCCCCCTGCCTCCCCGGCTCCCTCCTACTCCTGCTCTCCCCGCTCCCCTCCTACGTCCTCCCCCCCCCTGCCTCCCCGGCTCCCTCCTACTCCTCTCCCCCCCCCCTGCCTCCCGGCTCCCTTACTCCTCCCCGGCTCCTCCTACTCCTCTCCTCCCCCCCCCCCTGCCTCCCCGGCTCCCTCCTACTCCTCCCTGCCTCCCCGGCTCCCTCCTACTCCTCCCCCCCCCCCCCGGCTAAAAGTTACTTAAAGAAAGGGTCCGAATCATAAAAATATCTATTTTAAGCTTTCCGGCAAGGTCCTGTGCTTCCAGGACCTGTGGTGACGTCATGTTCTCGCGGAACTCAGGTCATGTGACCGGAGTTCCCGCGAGAACTGACGTCACCACAGGTTCTGGAAAACACAGCACCATACCGGAGGCTTCGGTGGACCGCGGACAGGTGAGCATACATTATTTTTTTATTTTTAACACTTTATTTGACTTTATTTCACTTCCACAATGTATGTATATACATTGTGGAAGTGAAAAAGCCCCACAAGCCCGGATTGTTCGTTTTCCGGGGTGTTCGACGAACATTCGTCGAACACCCCGTTGATTTGACGAATCGAATCGAATTCGAACACCGGGGGTGGCGGCTCATCTCTATCCAACACGTTCGGAGCCTCCTACCGAGGGCCTTCCTCAGGGAACAACAATGTTCTCTGAGGAAGGAGCGTGGTAGGAGGCTCTGAAACGCGTTGGTAATAAAGGCTTGAGCTGATCCAGACATTCCTGTGTCTTGGTCTCTTTCATCTCGGAGCAGCAGCGCGGACACAGAGGTACTTCGTCCAAGAATATCTGCATCACAACCGTGGTTACCAGTGGGAGTGCGGTCCCTGCAGCAGCTGTCTTAACGCTTTTCTACCAGTTGTGGATTTCACAACTGACAAAGGGAAGCAATTCCACATTGCAAAGTGAAAGTGTGTAATTGAGATAAGACCCAATTTGCGCATTCTTTTTTCGCAAATGTGCAACACGTGCCATATAGGGAATTAAGGCAGATGTCAGTCACATGAGCTGTCTTTTATGTGTATGTGTGAGGTAATATATACTGCCCAGTCGGGGGTAGGGTTTACTGTTGGCTGGAGATTTATTAGGCTGCCTATACCAACCAATCACAGAACAGCTATTTTCCTACAGGTCATTAATATGACATATTCAAATTCTATTTTGTTATAGCCAACAGCAGTTACTTATTAACCCGGGCGTAGCCGGGTAGTACAGCTAGTATGTATATACTAGCTGTGAGCCCGATGCAAATGCATCGGGTGTCTAGAATATTTTTAATGTTTTTTTTAGATTTTCAAATAATAATCCAATTATTCCAATGACATCTTTACACCAACTACATATATTAGTATGGTTGATATCATTTAAGGAAAATTGAACTATTATGTTGTAAGGGTCTTAGAACACAAAGTAGCAATACTTCTTAATATGTCAATTTTTTGAATTGATGAATTAACAGTACTAATATATGTATCAGCCACTTTGTGTCAGCCCACCAATCGCGTCAAGATGCCCTTACGCCTGGTGGGACCTACTCTAACTAAATCCGAATTGATATAATTTAGATATTTTTAATTGCTGGATTTTTCTTAGATTTTTTGAGGATTGTGATGTAAATAATAAAATTTTGTAAATTGATACAGAAGGAGTTACCAACTACAGACTTGCAGCAATATCCGTGCAATAACAAAAAAACTTGTAATTAACCTACAGTAAATGGAGTTAACATAGCTTCAGCAGGTGCATAAGATGCATCCACTAACTAACCACAGGTGACTGCAGTTGATGTGGATGACACTGCCACAACTATGTTGTCTGCACAAACTGCAAGTTAAGTACAAATTACATATATGCAATTATGAAAATTACAGCAAGTATGTTCTTGATAAGTCCTTCATGTACAATTATTATCATTTAGTATATTCCTCAACAAAGTGAAAAAATGTAAGAAAAATGTCGTGGTAGAATCTAATTAATAATTTATGTTTGTCCCTATCTATCTAAACATGTGGAACACACCTTGGTAATGAGATGTGTGTGAACAGCCGTCCCACCCGTCTCTTACCTGTTCACAAAAACCTCTCCCTTTAAAGAATAAGAATCAAATCTCTCAGCACGTAAAGCACTGGAGCTTAAAATAGTGGTTTCTATCACCCTGTGATAAAATCAGAATGATACACATCTCCAATGAAATCTAAAATGTGTTTTTCCACAAACATTGTATAAACTATGCACATAAAAAACTGAAATTGAAAAGACTAAACTAATTTTTTTTTTTTTTTTTTTTTTTTTTTTTTAAATAGAAAAGGTAAAAAAATAAAATAGGCAAAAGTTCATCCCAAAATATTCCGATAGACAATATTTTTGGTGAAGACTTTCTCACAGTTAGGCACCAATTTCCCTTGAATGCATGAATCCACCACTTTCACCTTCACATTGCATCGTCTCTTCACACGTGAGAAAGCCACATATAATTGTCCATGCCCAAAAACAGGTTCTGGCAAATAAATCCCCACTTTCTCCAAAGTTTGTCCTTGAGATTTATTTATGGTCATGGCAAAGGCAGGCTTCACGGGAAATTGCCGACGTCTTAGTTTGAAAGGAAATCCAGTCTCTGATGGACAGAGATCAATTCTTGGAATGAAGACTACATTTCCTTCATCCGAGCCAGAAATTACTTTTGCTTGTATCAAGTTGTCAAACAAAGCAATAATAATCATCCGAGTCCCGTTGCAAAGTCCTTTTCTGCTGTTAAAATTACGCAAAAGCATTATAATTGTACCAACTTTTAATTTCAGGAGATGAGAAGGCATTCCTGTTGGTGTTAGAGAATTTAGAAATTCCACAGGATATTGTTCGGGATTTTCCGTCTCATCTGGATCAATGGAATCATGGCTCATATATTCCATGTATTCTCCAGGAATACAATCCATCACTTTTGAATTGATCAAATCCACAGCGTCATTTTTGGGACAAAGAATGGCATGTGATGCAGCATTCTGAATACTTTCGTCATTATTCACATCAATGACAATGTTTTCACCAAATATATCCAAGATTAAAGAGCCAGTGCAGATCATGTCTTGCGGGATCTCAATGACATCATCACCAAGGTTGTAATCATTGGACAATTCTCCATTTCCCAATTGAATTAACCAATTGCTATATTCAGAATCAATGGAGCGCATGTTGTTAATGAGCGGCAATTGATTGAAAAGCTGCCATTGTCGTGAATATTTAATGCAGCTCTCTACGATGTCTGTCCTTGTTCCGTGGGAGATGATAGGAAGACACTGCCGAAAGTCTCCTCCCAGAACAATGACTTTCCCTCCAAAGGGTAATTTATTTTTGTTGGAGACATCAGTTGTCATGACATCCCGTAATAATTGATCAATTACATGCAAAGCGTATTTTGACAACATAGTAGACTCATCGATGATGAAGAGTTTGGTAGTCTTCAAATGTTGGGCCGCATCAGTATCATTTTTGATTCTTGAAACGGATGTCTCATTAATTGGTATTGGTATGCCATACAGTGAATGGATAGTTCTTCCTCCTTGCAATAGATTAGCAGCAATCCCTGTACTGGCTGCAGGTGAGACAACTTCTCCTTCTCCTCTCAGTTCATGAATCAATAGATGATACAGATATGTTTTCCCACTTCCACCGGGACCGTCAAGGAAAAAGCACTTTGGCTTATCACTTGTATCCTCTAAAGCTTTATGGATTGCAGTATAGGCCAAACGTTGTTGATCATTTAAGGTGGCTTTCATTTCATGTGCTCTTACTAACTCTTCTTCTTTGTTGTATTGAGGACGAATGTGTGGTTTTCTTTTTGGGCGTGGCAGATTAAAATCAATGAAATGTTTAGCATGAAATTTTAAAACATGTTCAACATCAGTCATGGCGTATCCTTCACAATGTTCACAATCATCAGTGTCAGGGTGGTAGGCATGGCAGTAATCTTGAACGAAGTGTTGTTTAAATTCTTGCCACAACTCCAGGGGATGATTAGGAGGACCAAAGACACATATATACGCAAACATTTCACGGAGCTGTGCAGGCATATTGAGAACACAGGCATCCAATAAAGTTTTTCTCCAAACACTGTCATCGAAGAGCAATCCATGGGCTAATGCCGCCTCTTTAAACGTTGGGTATGTGACTTCCTTAACAGTCTTAAGGTTATCAAAACTTGTAGCTCCTTTAACATGGAGTAACAACAGCCTTAAAAAATAACGTTCTTGTTCTTGAATACTAACAGTGTAGAGTCTACCAATGACTGAAGCACCTCCTCTCCTTCTAACTTCCCATGCACCTTCTTTCCAAACATAATGCTCAGGAATTTGACGATATAAGTACTCCCGAGCTTTGGGATCATTCTCATTGAGGGTAAAGTAGGCCATGAGTGTTGATTGTCTGTCCATTGAATAACTGATGTTGTCCGCAGAATCACCCTCGTGAAAAAAAAGTGATTGTGAATGAGGCAGATGTACTGCAAGACGAATAATGCTGTGAGATTGTCTATGCATTTGAAAAGCAAAGATTCGCCAAGCTGCCTCTGGTGCACTGACATATCTGGAATCCATGAATTTATGAGTTTCATCGTGTCTGATGTTGGTTTCACAAATTTCCACATTGGCTTTGTCATGACCTTTGTACACATATTTAAAGAGGTATTTTACGCTCTGAATGGAAGCACATATTTCCACATTGATATGGCACTTATATTTTAATAAAAGGAAAGGGTTATAGGGAACCACCCAAGAATTATCAATCATCTTGGAATGGTGTGGAAAAGAAGGTCCTTCGTTTCTTTGATAACTTGGATATGCATCCTCAGGTATAACAGTTTTTGTTTGAAACTGTTTTGGAAAATTTTTTTTACACTTTCCATTCTCCATACATGGAGAATTGGGATTGTGTTGTCCACAGGGGCCATGGATCATGTGTTGCATGACAATTTGATGGAGCACAGGGTAATGTAATGGATCAGGAATTTCAGCCCAAACAGTAGTATCCACTTCTACCTCAGTTCTTAGTTTTGAGTTGGCATCCAGAATAATTAGAATGTGAGCATGTGGTAGGCCTCGCTTTTGAAATTCTATCACATGAACCATAGCACAAACCTTGCCAAATAATCCAGAATTAATATCTTTCAAAAGGGCTTCAAGTTTAATCCTGAATACACGGGCCACTAAATCCGGTCGATGTTCAGCACGCTGCCATGGCTGTAAATTGGTTACAATTTCACTCCATTTTGGATTGCAGGTCATCGTTATAAAAAGATCAGGTCTTCCAAATTTAGTTACAATCGCCATGGCATCTTGATACCTCTGCTGCATGTTTCGGGGACTTCCCTCAAAGGAAGATGGTAAAATTACGGTTTTGCCAATGGGGATTCCTTTTTCTACGGATTTTCTAAGCAAATGTTCTTGAAGGAGACAATAATCTTCCACCTTCAAATCCTTCTGGTGTTGGCGTATATAATTTAAACGATTGGCCTCGATCTTAACATAGGCATCCACCAAGTACTGCTGTGTCAGTTTTCCTCCATTAAGGACAGGATTGAATTCTGTCCGTACTGACAGCAAATAACAGTAATACTGCAGCTGTGTCACCCTGCGAGGATTTTGGCCTTGGTGCATGAGTGATTCATGCCACCCTTGCTCTCCATGAGGGAAAAACAATGGATACAGTAATGCATCCAAATTACTGTGTAAAATACTTATTTGCTGTGTTTTGGGGGCCAACGGATTATTTGTGTCTGGTTTTAGATGTATTAAAATGTCTCTATTAAATGGTGGCTCTCCATCAGCATTTTCAAAGATGACTGCGACTTCATGGACAGTAGGGTTGTTATACCGTCTTGGGTCTTGCTCTCTGTCTTGTTTAATTGCCATGATGATATTAGGCATTTTTGTGCCATGTTCAAATGCTTTCTGTTCTTCCTCTTCCTCCACTTGCCGTAACATTTTGTAAGCTGAAACGAAAGGATTAATACCTTCCAATTGCTCAGCAATAATTCTCATCAAGGCTGGATTACACTTGAGATTTTCTGTAGACTGTAGGCGTTGTTCAGTAGCAGTAGCACTATCCAAAATATAGAGCTGTGCATATGCTGGAACTTGACCTTCAGCGGGGTGGAGAGTTCCAGTTCTATGGTAAATTTGGCCGTGAATCCTGAAACAATAAGGACCGTGTCCAGGTGGTTGAGAAATACTTGCACCCATCGAAGCAAATGCAAAGGAACTATTAATGCTCCTGATATTCTCCATGAGATTTTTACTATATGGGCTGTCTCCTTTTAGTAAAGTAGTGAAGAGCTCAGGGTTCTGAGGTAATGGTACCTTAACTTTACCCTTGTGACAACAAAGGGAGAACTGTCCATCAGATGGCCTTTCAGCCTCAAAATGTTGTGCTTCACAATGTTGACATAACACATTCATGGGCCCACAGGTATGTTCTAAAATACTGCTATCATCATCAGTAAAGCCAATAGGGATTAATGACGTTGGTGAAGTGAGCAACCGATGACCTTTTTTGTAGATGCCTACAAAAATAAGGCGTAGCTGTGTAGAAGTTTCAACACATTCAAGAAAAGAAGTAGTGACTGAAGACTTATTCCTGAGTTTTTTTTTTTGGCGTAGTTGACGCTGTGAGGCAGCCAAATGGGCCAAACGGCGTTGTTTTGAGGTAGGTGACATAATTTGTAAACGCTTGACTTTAGCCAATTTGTGTCTTGTGATGGCAGAAGCAGTCTTGTCTGTTCTTGTTTTAGAAGAACCTTTGCACTTCACTTTACCCGTGCCAGATGTTGTAGGCAGTTGAGTTTCCAAAAGTGTTGGAGACACAGATATAGACGCCATATCAGAGGTAGATGGTTTTCCTTGCACCTTCACCTTTTTTTTTTTGCGGCCAGATGTTGTAGGCAGTTGAGTTTCCAAAGGTGTTGGAGACACAGATATAGACGCCATATCAGAGGTAGATGCTTCTCCTTGCACCTTCACCTGTTGTTTTTTGCGTCTTTTTCGTTCCACCTCAGCTTTTTTGGCCAACCGACTGCTTCTTTTTTCAGCAGACTCCTTTGCAATTCTTTTATTCATATCCTCCTTGAGCTTAACCAAACGGAGACATCTTTTTTCCGGATCTTCCTGCTCACGCTTCTTGCGCTGGCGTGCAGCATTCTTAGCTCTAACAGAGCTTTTTGGTTTGTCAGAGCTCATATTGAGCACAGTACAGCAAAATGTATGCAATAATAGCTACAGTATATTATTTAAGGAAGCAATCAATATACATTCTGCATAGCAATATAGTCAAAGTAGTAATATTTATATTGATAATTGTTATTATATACAATATATTTTTATATATAAATTATATCATAAAAATATATCCAAAAAAATAACATCAGCATTTTTCGTAATTCGCAGGAGATGCAGTAAAAGAACCACATCTGCCGCGTTAGCCGCATTACCGTTACACTTATGGTGCGCTTGCGTTTTTTGCCATGCAAAGTATAGACTTACTTGCAGCAATTGCAATTTTGCACTTGCAGCAGGTGCGGCTGTGAAAAAAAACTCAGCTGACCGGGTTTTTTTTTTGCGGCCACACCTACCATAAGTGCAAAACTGCATTTGGCGCAACTGCACCTATACTTTGCATGGCACAAACGCCCACCGCGCCGCAAGTTCCGCAAGTTCCACAAATTACTGCAAATTAAAAGGAAAAATACATTGGAATGGCGCATTTATGCCACACGTGAGCCATTATGCGGAACGTGCAGAAGCGATTATTTTTCCCACAAATTCCTGATAAAAAGGTATTGTGAAAGGTCTCAAAGGCAAGAATAAAATTATAATCAAAAGAAGTCACCAAAGAAGTTAATGAAGTAAGGAACATTATTTACATATAGATGACTAATGTTTTTTACAAAGCTTATATACATTAAATATTGAGGCACTGGCATAATTTCAGACCAAAATTTAATATAAGGCTGAAAAAGATTTATTTAATTGTGTATCATATAGATCAATAATCTATTTAATACCAATATATACAATATATTTTATAAATAATATCCTAAAAATATATCCAAAAAATATATTATATATATTATTAACTTTAAAAAATTATGTATATTATATATTACAATTTATTATAATGTATAGATATATATATATCACATATCTATATATATTAGATATATATAAATAGATATATATATATATATATAC